>CACRXK020001872.1:0-20773 GCA_902702795.2 Paramuricea clavata | reverse complement strand
ACCCCCCCCCCCCCCCCCCCACACACCCAACCCCTTCACTTTTCTGTTAGTCCGCCCCTAATCTTGTAAAATGTAATAAGTGTAATAAATGTAAACATAATTAATCTAGACATATGATTGGAAACTCTGCAAACTTAAAAATCTCTACACGGTGTGTCAAAAATGAGGTAATCCAATTTTGACAGGTTATCGACGCGCGTTAAAGATGATTTCCACTCCGTTCTGCGCGTCAGTTCTGCTCATAACAAAGGAGGACCCCCAGATATAAACATTGCCCAAATTTTGCATCTTTCGAACTTTTTTGAATTGAAACGTACTGTTTATATTCATTTACAAGCATAGCGAACCAGAAAATTGTAAGATATTCAGTAAGTATATCATGTTTTACAAATATAGCAGTTCAAAACCTTAAACGTAAACAAAGTTCGCGCATGTGCACAGGGGTGGACATCATCTTTAATAATTACGTTTATAGGTTTTCTGTTCTCGTGTTTATAAAGATCAGGTTTTTAGCTGTCAAATGACACCTTTATCGAATCATTGCGTTGAAAATGACCAAGTACGATCTTATTTAAAGTGGTCGGTTAAATTCCAATTTTCGAACATTTGCCCAAATGCTTGTTGCCCATTTGGGAAACGTATGGAGTTCAGTTTGCAAACTTCTAGTTCTGTAAAATGTTTTAGCCACTCAATTGAGGATGCCCCTTATTATAAGCCATCTTGAATATTAGTGATACCACTATAACCACAATGCAAAGCGTTACGAAAACGTAATAAGGGGGAATCGCGAATTGCGATGCAAAATTGAGAGTATAGAAATATTCCAAAACTTGAGGCTTACACATGCGCGAAACGCCATCTTGATTCAAGCGACTTAAATTTAATTTCCAAATGAGAATAATTTCAATACTCAGACAACAATAGCTTTGCTTGCAATTCCCGTACGCATTCGACAGCTAAAAGCTTGATCTTTATTGGTTTTATCGTTGGATTACCTTTTTTGTACACTCTGTATATAATAAGCTATGATCTCGTTCATCCAATATTGTTGAATAAAAAATTTAAACAATGCCAAACCAAGCCAAGCCAACGTTACCCAACATTGTGTTCAAAGGAGGCTAAAGGTTGGCTAAAGGCCCATTAACACTTGACATTTTTGCCGCGATTTCTAGTGCGATTTCTCTTTCTGATGGATGTGAATGAGTGGATGAGTTATGAATGTCCTGAGTATACGTACCCTTTTCTGAATATTCATAACTTACCCACTCGTTCACATCAATCAGAAGACGAAAGTCGCACCAAGTTTTCAGAATTATATTGAACTTTGTATCAGTATATATCTAACATAATATAAGGCAAAACGTTGCGATATGTCTATAGGCTGTGTTAATAAGCTGTGTTCGTGCAGTTTATTTCCAATTGACAAGTTTGAATAATGTTACATTGTCACTGACAATGCAGCCTAAAAAATATGAAAGAATATACTACAAACGTATTCATTGCTTTACCACAAAGCTACCGTAACGGTATTTTACCACTGAATTTTGTCATTGAACTTTAAAAAATTGCAAATAACAACACCGCGGCCAAACGTAATGCGCATGTACGAGCAGTACACACGCGGACGTTTGACAGCGGTGTTGATATTAAACAACACTGTTGTGACACATAATTCGTCTAAGGCAATAAATTTTTATCATATTTCGTTAGATCCAATTGAGCCTTTGTAATGATAGAATTCTGGCTAATTATGTGAGCAAAATATGTATAATGTTTGTCTTCCCTGCTGGTTGTATATTCACAATTCACTCCTACGACGAGCGACCTTGACAATGCCACTGCTCAAATGATAGTAACTGTAATTATTTCTTGGACCATAACTTCGTGGAAATTCTTTCTTTGTGGCTGTATTCATTTCGCAAATCTTCTCTTTCTGGGAAAAATTGAAAGACTTGCATTGCGTGTCAAGTTGACACATGACCAAGCATTGATAGGATTCAACGACTTCGGTTTCGGTTTGGAAAATCTTGTCGGATAAAGCGTAGTTTGGTACTGCGGATGAAATTGCCGGGTGTTGGCCATTCGTGCTTATTGCCGCTGAAATTGAAATTATATATACTGTATACTGATATATAGAAGTATATTTTGAATGAGTTTTTAGGTCTTCGAATTGGGGTTGGCAATCGGCAAATACCGACCTAACTGCTGACTTGCCGTCTTGTCAAATCGGCAAAGACTAACTTGCCAATATATATATTTCATTGGTTATAAAAACTTTTGGCAAAGTGCTCAATGGAAAACCAGAGCATATTTAAATTAAGGTTATAAAAACTTTTGGCAAAGTGCTCAATGGCAAATCAGAGAATATTTAAATTAAGGTGCAACAAATCAACAAAATCCACTAGGCATCACAAGCCATACAAACCGGTGCTTGTCATAATTTCTCAACAATATATCGGGGCTCATCTCATTTAAGCATGAGGTGATGAGGGTATTTCTGGCACAGTAACGAAATAGATCACTTTGCCATCAAATCCTATATTTTAACAGCAGAAACTCACCAGGTTCAAAACAAAATTTGTATGTGGTTGTGCTGCGAAGACGTGCAAAATGATAAATATAATACGCGGTGCATCTTCGGATATCGACGTCAAATGTCGCTGCACAGTCGTGAGTAGTATTCCTTAAACATAATGTTCCACTAACGATACCGTCTTGGAGCTTTGGATGTTTTTTCTTCAACCACAGCTGACATGAAGCAGTAGGCTTGGGTGCTTTTTCTCTGAACTAAAAACATCAAAAGATGCATGGGACTAAATGTTGGCGTATAGAATGAAATTTGGAGAGTAAATTTGAGATGCCCAAGCTCGACTTGATATTTACCAATATTTACCCATACACTTTACACATGCAGGCATGCATTCCCTTAATATGGTAACATGACCTTGCAGTTAAAGTTCGACATGACTGTCGCCTCTGTAGCTCAGTTTTAGAGCTCTACACCAGAATCGCAGGGCCGACTGGGCAGAATATCGTGGGAAGACTAATTGCTTTTGATCTAATGAAGCACGAGTTTTTATAGTAATCTTGATTTCTAATAATAAATATTAAAGCCCAGCAAAGTGCTTTTAAAAGAGCCTTCAAACACTCATTAATAATTCATAAGCTTATTGGCAAATCATGTCAACCGTAATATGTCACGTGCAGTGGCTTTAAACCTGATAAAACACTCCTAATTAGTATTCTTTATATAAAGAATACTAATAAGGCTGTATCTATTGTTGTTGTGTCCTCATTAGTATTTTTTATATAAAGAATACTAATAAGGCGGTATATCTATTGAATTTGTAGTCGTGTTTGAAGCCGTTTAATAAACTCGCAGGTCGTGTTTTATTAGGTTTGCCGACTCATTTCAAACGCTAATTAATATTCCTCTCCCCAAAATTGTGGGGGAGGGGAGGATGGCGCTAATTAATATTCCTTTTCCATTTTTATTTACAATTCTCCAAATTTTGGCTGCAATTATTATGTTTTTAGTCAGTGTCCCTCAAATATTTTAGTTGCTTTCCTTTCTATCCATCTGGGATTAGATAATTTGCCCAATACCAGACAACTGGTGTGTTCCACCCCACACACACACATCCTTACCAACGCCCTGGTCTGTACTGACTTTTATAAGATGAAATATTTAGTATGTGAGAGGATATAAGAAAGCGTCGATTTCTTGAAAGGATTTAATTGATTTGTGAGCTCACGAGAAAATTCTCAGAATTTTATTAAATATTATGAGTAAACATGTAAATATGCATGTTGAGGTTGTTAATTAAACAGGCATATTTTCAATATACTGTACTTTAATAAGTACATTTACTGTACTGTACTGCACTGTACTGCACTGTACTGTACTGTACTGTACTGTACTGTACTGTACTGTACTGTACTGTACTGTACTGTACTTTACTATACTGTACTGTACTGTACTGTGCTACAGCAACTGTCCAGTCACGCATACGTGCTAAAAAGCCGATATAAACTTTATAACCAAACGATAATGTGAAACGTAACAGAACGGCGAACATACAGATTCGGCCATCTCAAATAATGGTAATGTTGGGATAGTAGCGTTGCAGACTGCAGAGGAGAGTGGGCAGTAAGGCTCGTGCATCACCTCATGGAAAACCTGCACCCCTCCTTGCAGATGAGGCTAGATCCACCCCTGCTAAATACCCAACAATTACTTCATGATATTTACCTGGAGATATTTCATTTGTTTGTCATCGTATGAACTATACCATTGGTTGCCTCGGATTTCAAAATTTTCAACCACAGTTGTTGTTTTCAAATCAAATTTCATTTCTGCATGATCGGCACAGATACGCCACTTGCCTGGGTTTAGAAATATAGAAATATTGTCAACTACACACGTAAATATCTCACAACTTGTCAACAAGAAGTGTTCGCGACAGGCGTGCAAGCTTGTTGTCACAATGCTGTTATTTTATCAAGTTTCTACAAGGTTGTCACACATTGATGAATTGCAGAACGATAACAAGTTGTTGGAACAACTATTAACAAGTCTGTTGAGCTCAACAACCTTGTAGCAAGTTGTCAATAAGCCGTTTGGTTTCACATTTCCGGTTAAAGGTAGCGTTCCAATTATGTTCATTTCAATGTTACTTACTAGCGACTCTGAGCTTCACTAGCATTGCATTGTAACCAAGAGTGTTATTTCCCCAACATTCGTAAGTACAGCTTTCATTTTGCTTTACATGAAGTAATGTCAAGCTACGTGAACCAGTAGCGACCACCGTCTTATCTTTTATCCATGAGAACACGGGGGCAGGATAGCCATTGATGTCACATGACAGTGTCACGTCTTTGTGCTCTTCAGCCCAGACGTGTTTATAGTTTCTATTGTAGTCGATTACAGCTGAAACATAATTGATAATCGGTTAAGCCTGCCGCACACGAGAGCTATCTGCTGAGCCAAAAGTTACTCGTGCCTGTTAGCTCAGCCGATAACTCAGCGATCAAACATGTTTGATACGTGAGAAAAGGTTGCATGAGGCAAAAAACTCAGTAAATTGTACCCGCACACGGTGAGCTATCGGCTGAGCTAACAGGCACGAGTAACTTTTTGCTCAGCAGATAGCTCTCGTGTGCGGCAGGCTTTAAGGCCTGCTCAAAGCCTCAGACATTGGTGAGAATTGAGAAGCGGGAGTTGGCATGAGACTTTTCTCAACTCTCATGCCTCGGTCAAACTAGAACAAGAGTTACACAAGAGTTGATGAGAGTTAACTGGATATAAAACCTTGCCATTGGTCAGACGACAATGAGTGTTGAGAAGTGAGAGTTTTCTCAATTCTCATGCCTCAGTCAAATGATGAGAACAAGTGTTGCATGAGAATGGACCATTTGTATTATAGACTAAATTTTGGTCTAGACAAAAATTTCATCGCAGCTTGAAAGAGCATCACAAAATTAGTAATATTCCAAAGTTTCGTTGCGAAATGTTGTCAAATGCGGCTAATATAGCCTCGCGAAATTTGCAATTTTCAGTCATTTTGTATTACAAACGGGAAATTGATGCCCCAACACCCGATTGGGCTGTCAATTTCCCGTGCGTAATACAAAATGACTGAAAAACGGCCCGCAACTTCGCAAGGCTATATTATCTGCATTTTACAACATTTCGCAACGAAACTTTGGAATATTACTAATTTTGTGATGCTCTTTCAAGCTATGATGAAATTTTTGTCTAGATCAAAATTTAGTCTATAATGCAAATGGTCCATTGAAATAGGGCTGACGGAAGATAGACGTAAAAACCAGTCAACCCTCATGCAGCAACTTTTGTTTTCGTTTTGGTGAAAACGACGTTTCCCCAAATGTTTTCATATTGGCCGACCCTCAATAATATAGAGCGTTTGCACTCATTCCCCAGAGACCAACTCAACAAAAGCCATGGCAGCCATGCTGGTGTTCCAGACAAAAGAGTCTAGTTAATATTCTTTTGAATTGGAACACCAACTTGGCGGCTGTGACGTCGTGTGCAAACGCTTTATTGTTGCAGAAACAATAGAGAGTTTAAGATTTTCGACGCGGCCGGCTCAACGACGCAGTCTGAATTTCAGCTAAAAAATGAACGCTAAGCAATTTCATTACTGTAATAAATGTTTGACGATTTTCAAATAACATTACAAACTGCTAAGTTTGACTAAAGCGATGCAATGTTTGCTGTAATTTCGACTTTAAGAATCACCTTTTGGGTCGCAATAAGCTTCGCGTTGCTTGAAAGACGTGATAATGCTTAGTTTAACGTTCTGCTGAGCATGACAAAGCCGTTGAGAATACCACTGGGACCAACACCGCGGAAAAACGTCTGCGCATGCACCAAATTATGAAAATATGGCGGGGAATTTGAATATCAATTTCTAAAACAAAAACATGCTTATTAATTGGTCAAAAATTAGTAAAACAAACGAGAAAATATAGCAAATGGGTAGACTAGACATTAATTGAAAGCGTCCTGGCATTTAAAGTATGGATTGAAATATAATTCATGTAAAAAATTGTTGATTTTAACGGACACGACTTCGAAAATATTTGCAAAATTATTCAAAACAAAAATTCAAACTCAAAATTTAAGAAAACTCTCGAAAAGTTAAGCTTCTTAACCCACTCAAATTGTAGAATAAATCCTAAAGTTTAATTATTGTCAACACGAAATTTTTTTATATTTGGCGACACAGTTTTTTTTAAAGAAATGTATCTCAAACGAAAATTCGGAAATTGTCGTTGCTTAGTTGACAAACAAAATGTTTCACACGATAAATTTGTCAACAATCACCTTTAGTTCATGTTCTTGTACAATACAATTTCTTGTATCTTCTGGCTGTATTTATTCCTAGTTTTTAGAATGACATGTTTATATTTGCGCTCGAAATCTGGCTGTAAAGACGCACAATGAAGTCACTCCTTTTTACCGCCATTTTGAGCCTTCGGAAACGTTCGGAACAGCTTCTCATCAAGTTCGCAATACTATTACAGGTAAGGTTGACGCATGCGCAGACGTTTTTCCGCGGTGATACTGGGACCACAAATTATTCACATTTTTTGTCTTGCATGACAGATTTCTTTCTTTCGCAAGCGCGTCGTTGAGCCGGCCCACGCGCACACACAAAGTTTTTCGCTGCGGGTCATGAAAGCGACTCCCGTGTAAACTCTCGTGCAAACTCTCGTGCAAACTCTCATCAACTCTCGTTTGAGTGAAACCCTAAGGGAGGAACCGAAGAGAAAAGGGTTGGGTAAACACAATTTTGAGTGAGAGGTCGGGTAAATGAAACTCAAGGGTTGGGTAATAAAAATTTATTGTTATTTCCAAATATTGAAGACTAAAAAGCAATGTCAACAGTCGTGTAAATCAATCAAGAGTCACTGTCTTCATCATTTTCCGACTTTCCGACTTGTTAGGAGGCAAATGGTGTCTCCAAAGAAAGTACATGTGCAGACAACATGAAACTTTAGACTGCAGAAAATTGCAAAAGCTGTTATCAAACATGTCACAGAAGTGCTAAACGACATGTGTGACAACTGAATGGCATCCTTTTGTATAAATTTTTTGGTAGGTATGGTTATTTACTTTTTAGTTGATATTTGAGGTTGAGTAACATTTTTTTTACTTTTTAATGGTTGGATCAGCAGAATGTTTACAAAGAAAAACATTTCTCTTCGGTGACAACCCCGCCATAAACTTATCATGGTGGAAGTCTATATAGCTTGACGCGCGCTAGGCACTTACGTTTAGTTTTTTCAAAAGCAAGAATTTCAGAGATCTGCATCTGACGTTCCTTGTCATATTGATGTATATGAATGTACTTGGTCAATGTTCTTTCCACACAGAAGAAGTGGTATCCAGCACTGACTGGCAAGTCGTGTAAACCAGGAATACAGTGTTTTTGCAATGCGAAATCTTCGCTTAACCCTGTTGAGATAATAAAAATTTAGACTTCGCAATTGCAAGGTTGAAATACATCTATCATTTACAGATCACTTTGGTTATTTACAAATAGTTAACAAATAGTTAACAACTTTATAGATCCTATTAAATTGTAAAAGAATAGAAGATGAATAATGTTCGGAAAATAAACAAAGAAACAAGGCGAAAATGGAAGAAAATTAGGAAAAATTGTTTGGCAATTATGTATCATGTTTCTTCGTGCAATGAGTCCAACTACGTCTTCGATAAATTTTCCTGTGCAAAATATATATTCTGTTTTCGCAAAAAAACAGCGACAGCGTTTCAAGAGTTAATATTGCCAGAAAACATTAAAGTGCATATGACATGAAATTTCTTATTTTCCTGAATGAAAGAACTCTTTAAGTTGTAGTGTATCTTATTTTTCAGTTTCTTGTTTTTATGGTTTGTTCCCGAGAAATTTCAATTTGTTTTATTATGTAAATGAGTGTGAATATGTCCGCTAATTTATGACGTCACTTTGGTTGATTATAAATCTATTAACTCTAAAAACTGTAGATATCAATTCACGTTTTTCTCAAGTGTTTTATCACATTTACTAGTGAGTGAAGTTTGAAATTATCATCTTGGATAATAGCAGTGATATTCAACCATTTTGAAGAGCTTTCAACCAAAGTGACGTCATAAATTAGCGGACATATTCATACTTATTTACATATCAAACAAAACTGAAATACCTTGGGAACAAACCATAAAAACAAGAAACTGAAAAATAAGTTACACTACAACTTAAAGAGTTCTTTTATTTAAGAAAATAAACAATTTCATGTCATATCCACTTTAACAGGGATTGAAAATTCCAGGTAAGCGTTTCTCTCACGGTTTCGAGAAGTTCAGATAGTGGACTGGACTGAGGGAGAAGCTTATCCTTAAAGAATGCCGAGCATAAACGTTCACGTCTTGAAAACAAAGTCGGAATATTGGAAACTACCAAAGCGTCATCGTATGCTAATGATGGATTGATGATTTTGAAAGTGCTAGACTGTATCTTTTCGATGCCATATACCTCCGAATAAAATCCCCCCGGCCCCCTGTATATATAAGCCCATTTCGAATATAAGACTCCTCGAATATAAGCCCTTCCGTGTCTAAGCCCGTGGGCGTATTATTGGACAGGTATTTATTAACGCTGCAGCGACGGGGATTCCAACGGCTCAGACGAGTGACAATAATTACACTGGCCTGTAGGCCAAGTGTCTTAAATCCCTCTTTTTCTGTCTTTTCCTGTGTTTTTCTGTGTTTTCCTGTTTCTTTCGTAGTCGAGAAATCGAGTTTGCGTTAGCTCATCGCAGGCTCAGGGTGCAACGACTAAGCCAAAATGCCATCGATCCCCTCGGTTCCATGATTTACATATTTACATAGTATAGTAATAAGTCCGTATTTATGTACGTAATAGCCGACTCATGCCATGCTTGTGGTGCATTTTTCGTTTATTAGCCCATACACTTGTACGCACGCGCACAATTCCGAACCCCAATGGCGGATTTTCACAGAGTGATCAAACTATATTTATTACACAGTTTCGTTGAATTTTCAAAGAATTGTGCCGGTTTCCTATGGATTTTACGTTGTGTCGTACTCTGGACTTTCTTGCGTGTTGAATTAATGTGTTTTTCTTTGTGTAACGACTCGAAAATTTAGACCCAGCGAATTTATACAATATATAGAAGGATATTTAAACAAGGACAAGTTAAAGGTTTGACAGTTTGACTTTTAATTAATAAACAACTATAAATATACGTCGTGGACTCATAACATCCGTTGTGTACTTGTGTTAATTTTTGCATCGCACTCTGGACTTTCTTGCCTGTTGAATTAATGTTTTTCTTTTTGTATTAAATTAAACGACTCGAAAACCCCAAAATTTCATAAATTTGTACCCAGCGAATTTATACAATATATTGGAATATAAACAAGGACAAACTCTCCGAATTTCTTACGATAGTTTTAGTCAAATGTCGACAATATACCTTTAAATACATGTATTAAAATCCGCGCAGTACTAGAATTAAGAGAATTAGCGTAGCGCTGGCCGCTTAGCCTGTGTACAGCCGTAAATTCTCACAGGCTATGGCCGCTGGGTGCGGAAATTTTAGTACTGCGCGAAATATAATCCGCGCGAAAAGCTTTGTGGTAGCTATACTAAAGATAAAGCGTGCGTTCAAAATACCAACAAGAACTAGAACCATTATTGTATGGTTCTCATTTGCTAGACTTGCCACAAGTCGACCTTGAAGAAACGCATTTCGTTCGACGTCGACTTGTGGCAAGTCTACTCATTTGCCTAATACAATAACATTAGTTCGACGCGAATTTTAATACAAGTATGGTATCATATTTCATAATATAACAAACAATGTAAACGTACTAGCCATACATTTTGCCGAACATAACTTCGGCCCCTTTGGACATATCTTTTTCGTAATGATATTATTGGAACCAGAATCGAAAACACTATTTATAGTGTTATTTTCAAGCTTGTGTCTTGAGATTGTCATCTTTTATTTCGGTATTTACAGAATATTTATATTTTTAGCGCGGCCCATGGAACGCACATCAAAACAACGCGCTGTTTAGGAAAAACCGGAAATCGATTCTGTAGGTCGGCATGATTTGCACGTGCATTGATCGAGTTATAAACGTGCGTGCGAGTAAAAACCCGATATTCTGAAAAATTCTAAATAAATATTCCTACTCTGTGCCGTATTCAAACGAAACTTTGTATATGAAAGCGCTTGAATACAAGATGTATTTTACTCACATTGACTCTGAGCAAATTCTGAAGAGTCACTAAGAATACTAAAGCAGGGTGCATTGCCTGTTAATGGGTTAATAAGAGACATTGGCAGATGTGTTTGTTAACCCATTTACTGACAGTACTCTGCCACTAACAAATAAAATCGTCTGGCGTTACAGTGAAAATTGGTCTGGCGTTAGCCAGAGTAAATACTAAAGTAGTGTGCATTGGCAGCTAATAGGTAATAGACCTTAATATCCACTTTGGACCCAATGGCTTCATTTTCATGTTGGCTATTTACTCGTATTCCGTGCACACAATTTAAGAATGAGTTTGTGAACGGGCTTAAATGATGAACGAGAAGGAAACATTGGGGATATAACCAAGAATTGTGTAGAAGTATAAATTTTTGCATAATTGCATTCAGTTCATACGCCAAAAAGGCAGCACTTTCCTTGCGATAGTAACTCCTAGTTATTGACTTGCACCATTAACGTCTCCCGAAAAGGTCTTTTATTTTTTAAAAAAAAGTCCATAAAATTTGCTTGCGGTTTAAGATTTGTATTCCTGCCTTTTGCACCATAGCACGTATCTCGTTATTTTCAGGCCAGTGTGAACGCCTGAGCAGGCGTCTTGTTACATTATATATAATATGTTAAAGTGCCTATGACACGAAATTTCACCCCAAAGGTTTATGGTTGCATTGTAAAGATCACTTAAAATGACTTAATAATTTCTTTTTATGGAATTTTGGTAACTTGGGTTGTTTACCATTTACATGTAAAACCCATCCGGTTTGAAATTGTGCTAATGGTAAGCAAAATTTCGGATAGAAAATCCCATTCGGATTATTCGCTTTCCATTTAATAATTTTAATTGTTAAATCGCGAAGAGCCTGGAACTGGTGAAAAAATTTTAAAAATGTAAATGGAACAACATTTACCGGTTGAAACTTTCCAATCGGTAAGAGAGGACAACCTTTTCAAACAAACCGTTTATTCCGGAAAATTTCCGGTTGGGCCGTCGAAATATGCTTGTTCCATTTACTTTCCGTATGGAATCACCGGAATTTCCATGTAAATGGTAAACAACCTTGCTCTCTTTTCAAGATATTCCACTTTATTTCATATGTAAATATCACCGGTGTGACATCACATCACATAATGAGTTTTCAAAAAAGTATATTTTTCTTGACGAATACGTATCTAAAAAACTTAAAAATTGCCCTTGTATATGTATTAATTTCATAACTGGTAATTAACCTTCTGAATTTGTTTGTAAAAAATATTTTATCAAGGTAAAATATTGCGTTTTCAAAACGCCATTATGCGATGTGATGTCATACCGGTGATTTTTGCATATGAAACAAAGTTGAATATCTTGCAAAGGAAGCAAAATTCTATAAAAGAAATTATGAAGTCATTTTAAGTGATCTTTATAATGCAATCATAAAAATTTGGGGTGAAATTTCGTGTCATAGGCACTTTAACCAACTTGTTTTATGTATAGATTATATACTGTATTTTTTATATTTCTTCTCGTTCACGGCGTAGTTTACAGAAATCCGTATTGTTACTAACATCAATATTTAATCCGTATTGTTACTAACATCAAATGTCTTTGTATAACACTCCCGGCATATGAGCCCTCCCTTTTATAAGCCCATCAAAAAATGCTTATACGAAAGAATATAAGATCGGGGTTATCGTTGCACGGTATCTTTCGGTAAGTAATCGGGGGATGTTTTAATGGTCAAATCTGGGTACAGTACTCCATTTTAATTATTATTGTTCAGTGGAAAATGTCACGTAAACCTTTGCTGACTATAATGTTGAAATATAATTTCGTAGCTTTCCTCATTAACATTCAGAGCGATTCGACTAAGAAAAGCTGCTTGCCTTCACTGAGCTCAGACCTAGGACTTGACAGACCAACTTTTGAATTCAGGGGATTAATTTTGAAAGCCAGAATATTTTTGCGGAGAGATTTTTAAATCTGTTACATTCCTTACGAATCAAATCGTTACGCATTTCACTAGTTACACTTTCAAGCAATTATCTATACCTACGTAAATTGAAAGATATAGCTTCCCGCACCTTTTTTAACGAGTTTTAGATCGTTTTAAACACGAGATAATGAGACTTAAGGTTGCCGTATTGATGTGACCCTCAATAAATGTCCACTGGCATATTTCAGAAGGAAAAGAGGCCACTAATAACCAATTTCTCTAGATTTTTTTCTTCCTTATTTTTTTCTTCCAGAAGCTTTAGGAACCTCTTCTGACATATGGCTAATATGGCCGCCAATGACTTCGTTTGTGTATAACAGATGCTATATCCTATCGCCTTACCTTATTAGGTGTCAATTTGTTACTGGAATTCAGGGGACGGATCTAGACTAATCTACAAGGAGAGGTGCAGCCGTGCAGGTTTTCCATGGGGGTGGTGCATGAGAGAGCCTTACTGCCCACCCCTCTCTGCACTCTGCAACGTATGCTAGTATCCCAACATTACCATTATTTGAGATAGACGAATTGCATGTTCTTCGTTTTGTTACGTTTTACATTATCGTTTGGTTATAAAGTTTTTATCGGCTTTTTAACACGTATGCGTGACTGGACAGTTGCTATGGCACAGTACAGTAAATTTGCTTGTTTTAGTACAGTACGACTGTTTAACAACTTCGACATGTTTACATATTTAATTAAACATGACTTTGAGTCGGACATATGTATGACTTCCGATGCCCTTAGTTCAGTTTAGCTCGGAATTATACTAATTAATATCAGTATACAATGTATGTATGTTGTGAATAAATTAAATAGTTTGTGTCATTCATACTTATTTCTAAGCCAAAATTAACTTGCTTCCTAATAACAGCAGTATTAAGACTTCGACAACTTAAGCCCCTTTCCACTACATCCCCGCCCGCGCTCGATTGCATTAAAACAACATTTCCAGTTCTCTTGGACTAGGGTACATTTTGATTTACGTTGGACAAAGCTGCAGTTCGGTCGGACACAAGTACACTCGTGTCGGACAAACAATAAACCTCAGTTTCACTTGGGTCGGACAGAACGTCCGGTGGTTTCTTGTCTACGTCAAAAGGCCGGCGAGGGGGGGGGGGCAAAATACCCGGGGCCCGGAGAGCTCAGAGGGGCCCGGAAATCTCGGTAAAATGTTCGTATATTGTTTATCATCGGCAATTTCCAGAGGGACAGGGGCCCGTGTTCACAAATCGTCATTTTGTCCCGGGGGCCGTGGTTGGCTCCATTGAACTATAAATAAACTGAAAGGCTAACTGCTATGATGAAGGCCTATGATTTAGTGAAGCCAAATGAGTTATGAGCAGAAATACTTGACCCCAAACGTCGGGCTATATATCAAATTGAAGCTATTGAAAATTGCTATTCGGTGTGGAAATTTCAAGACTTCAGCGAAAAGAAAAATATTTAAAAAATACAAAAACAACTGCAAAACGGCAAGATTATCGGTAATTATGTTTGTAGTGTTTCAATATTTCCCTTTTAGCTAAAGTTTTGAAATTTCTACACCAAATAGCGTTTTTCAATAGCTTCAATTTGATATATAGCCCAACGTTCAGTGTTGAGTATTTCTGCTCATGACTCAGAAAAACTAAAATGCACTGGCTTCAATTTCCCCTCCTGAGTTAGCCTTCCAGTTTATTTATAGTTCAATGGTTGGCTCTCGCCGGTCTTCCTACGTCGGACAACTTCACGAATGAGTCGGACATTAGACAGGTTCAGATTTGACTACCACTACCGCTACCTTTGACGGCTCCATTGGTAGCGGTCACGACGGACTGTTTAGACCTGTTCAGATTAGACTTCTCCCGACGACCGTAAATCGCTTTGTTAAGGTCCATACAGACCGGACGCGATTCGGCAACGCGACGCGAATTTTCAGTTTTTAAAAACAAATAAAACCGTCAACGGATAAAAATTTTACAAGATATGCAGACCATATAGCTAAAATTGCTTAAGTGGTTCCGAATATTTGAAAAACATAGAAAAATATTGAAAATTGAAAATTCGCGTCGCGTTGCCAAATCGCGTCCGGTCTGTATGGACCTTAACGGTCCCAAAACAAAAACATGCGACGATTTCCTTACGCTCTTGCAGTTACTGCGCATGCGTAACACATTTAAGGTAGCGGTAGTGGTAGTGGAAGTCCAATCTGAACCTGTCTAATGTCCGTGACCGACCGATATTTTTTAAGGCCTAGTGGTACTATGTGGGGTGTGCAGTGGTACTATGTGGGTGTGCACCTCCTGCAACCCCACGGTAGATCCGCCCCTGCTGTAATTTTTGCTCGTGCGACCAAGCTCATGCAAAGTCACTTACCCAATTTGAGCTCAAATTGCATGAGTGCGCGAGTGATAATATAAATCATGACAATATTGAATTCTCCAGCCAATTCTACTGTTAGTGTTTTCTCTTGTACTATACCATCTTCAGTGACGAACCAATACTGATTAACATCCGAATCAATTGTTCTACTCGGCGCTCTTGAATTTTGATGTTGGGTGTTCGAAACCGCAGCTTTGCGTGGAACATTTTCTGTAAAATAAAAACTATAGACCGTTTTCACGTTTTGATATATAAATACCAGGAATGGGCTGGTATCAGCTGGTCCGTAGGGAGTTTAGCTTTCACTGCGAGTACGACAACAAGTATGAGATCTTTCCCGCCAAATGTATAGCCAACTTTCTGCTGACTTTGGGAAGTTGTAGTGGACATGCTGTTGAGCCGGAACCGGAGGGTATGGGGGAGGGGGTGTATCCCCCCCCCCGACTGTGAAACTCGGTGGTGAATCTGAAGTTAAAATTTTGACATTTTCATGTAAAAAGTAGTTATTTTTTGTGAAATGATGACCATTTTTGCAACATACAATCAATTTAGATCAAATTTGTATAGTATAATCTGCTAACTATGCTTTCATAAGCACAGAGCAAACATTTTGTGACAACTTTCATTTGGCCACTGTACGGTTGTGGTACCATCTAACATACGTATCACTGTAGCCCCAGCGAGTTGACGCTCTTTTGAGGGAAAAATCTTGTGTTCGTTGTCACCCTCGTAGTCAAAGCTAAACCTCCCTAATTAAAGTTACGGTGACTTCAGGGAGCTACATTCTGAGCTTGACATCACAGGATGGATGTGGGCCAGACAACTGCACCTTGCCTTCCCCCTAAAATATTCCCCCCCCCCAGCATTTCTGCCAAAATACGGCCTTGTAAAGGTAAGAAGAAAGACTTCTTACCAGCATTATTTGTGTTCACAAACAGCTCAGCAATGACCATAGAGGCCACTACCCCTGGTCGATGAATGACGACTGTCTGACCAAACATGTCGCAGTAGAATGATCTGCCTTCTCCAACATATATATTTGCAATTGTACATAATGGATTGTCGTTGATTATCGAGGCACTTCCTAAATCAGATTAAATAAAATCCTTGTCTTGAAGATTGTATAATGTTGTCGTTGTACGTTGTTGCTGTTATTGTCGCTTCTGTTGTTGCTGCTGTTGTTGTTTGCTGTTGTTGTTGCTGCTGCTGTTGCTTGTAGTCGCTGTTGCTGCTGTTGTTGTTGTTGTTTGCTTTTGTTGCTGCTGTTGTTGTTGTTGTTTGCTGTTGCTGTTGTTTGTAGTTGTTGTTTGCTGTTAGTGAGTGCAGTCACCATCTACCGCGCGCGGGAACTTTAAGATAGAACAGCATGAATACAGCTACGGTTAAGGTAATTCCGCAGTAATTGTTCCCGAAATGAGAATGTGCTGAAACTTCCCAGGCATGGAGTTTATGATATAGCGCGGATTTTGCTTTAGTAAACTTATCTTGTAATTATTTTTCAAAAAATGTTGTGTTTTGGGCAAAATGAAACTACTAACGTGTACAATTCTGATTCACAAATGTCTTTTGCACATTTCTTTACATATCTTTCTTTGAGAACATGCATTGATAAAGCATTTTTTTTCAAGATCCAGAAATGATTTTTCTTTTAATTTCGGATATGAAATGTAAAATGCATTAAAGAAATAAATTATCAGTTAAAAACGGGGGTCACCGATCTTTTAGGGAATTGTGGCATTAAAACGTGAAATACAAGTAAATAAATATACTACAGACACAGTGAACCCTAGCTACACTTTTGTATGCCTTTTTTGAAAATATTGATTTTAACGTAATTCTTTGCACGAATGTGACCGAAGATGTTTTGAAGTAACATAAAATTGTCATAAAATGATATTTTGTTTTAAACGGTACGTATAATGGATGAAATTATAAGTTATTAGATGTGCGCAGTAAAATGCGCAATGCAAAACTGCGGAATTACCTTAAGTTTTGTTGTCCTTGTATACAAGTAAAAAATAAACATTTTAAACAAAATGCCATCGTTGCAAGAAGTGTGCGATGCTTTGATAATTGCCCTGGCTGATAAAATTATAAGCGAAGAGGAATAAAATTATAAGCGCTTCGTATTCCGGGCAGATCTGTTTGTTGGAAGGCTTGTGTACAGTAGAAAAGACTAAATTTCCCTTGCCGTTATTCAGATATGATTCACAGTTTTGCTCGTCCTGTTCCAGAATTATGCATGACCACTACACCGTCCTCGACTGGGTATACACAACACATTGCTATCGACTTAAATCATGGAACCAACCATTTCTTTCGAGAGATTGGCTTGAAAGTTAGCAACAATAGCAATTGCTAGAAAAGGTGCACCCCTCAGAAACTGTTTTGGATTTGTTGATAGAACAGTTCGTCAGATCTGTCGTCCAGGGAAGAACCAACGGATGGTATATAACGGCCATAAAGCCTAGTTTCCATTTGGTCGTTAGTTGTCGCTGGCATGACAAGTGGCTGATGTAATAGAGTGTCAACAAAACTCTGCAATCATTAAGACTGATTTGCATATAACCAACAAAACGACTATTATTATATGTTAGACTATTTCACATCTACCGCTAGTCGGGCCAGCGACAACTAACGATCTAATGCAAACTAGGCTTAAGAGAGTACGTGCCCCTTGTACGTGCCCTCGGTTTCAGGCTGACGCTCGATTGTGGCTTCCGTCTGTAGTCCGTAGTCGGTTATCTTAAAGTTACTGTTGTTTGCTGTTGTTGTTGCTGCTGTTGTTTGTAGATGTTGGTTGCATGCTGTTGTTGTTGTTGTTGTTGTTGTTTGCAGCTGTTGTTTGTGGTTGTTGTTGGTTGTTGTTGTTTGTTGTTTGCTGTTGTTGCTGCTGTTGAGGTTGTTGTTTGTAGTTGTTGTAACAGTTGCTCCTGTTGTTTGTAGTTGTTTGCTGCTGGTGTTGCTGCTGTTGTTTGTGCTGTTGTTCTGTTGATATTGCTGTTGGTGTTGTTGTTGTTGTTATTAAATACCACCTATCTACTTACCTATGCGTATATTAAGATCCAGCATTGGTCCATCATGTTTTGGTTCTAACACGTTGAACACCACGACGTCATGTACAAAGTAAACATCCATTAAATCAATTTTCAGCCAAGGATTATTTTCCGTCTTTGTGAATGCCTTTGTTCCCAAACCGAGATCCACAGCTCTCTTCGCCCAACCATACGCAATCGCACTACTTAAAATCGCTGGCTTTTTCATTGCGAGGTTTTCTACGTAATATAATAACAGCCGGATTCAATGGACCTTTAACCTTATAACTAAAATTTTGATCGAGACAAAAATTTCATCACAGCTTGAAAGAGCATCACAAAATTAGTAATATTCCAAAGTTTCGTTACGAAATGTTGCAAAATGCGGATAATATAGCCCTGCAAAGTTTGCCGGTTTTCAGTAATTTTGTATTACAAACGGGAAATTGTTACTGTTGGGGTATCAATTTTCCGTTTGTAATACAAAATGACTGAAAATTACAAATTTCGCAGGGCTATATTATCCGCATTTTACAACATTTCGCAATATTACTAATTTTGTGATGCTCTTTCAAGCTGTAGTGAAATTTTTGTCTAGACTTGTCTAGATTAAAATTTTAGTTATAAAGTTAAAGGTCCATTCAGAAATTAGGTACGGCAAAGAGCAGGGCCGCAGATTCGATTGCTGCCAGAGGGACATACTATAGCTGCCCCTGGATAAAGTCGGTGTGCTGCACTATCATTGTTTACAGCTGTTGATGCATACATTTTTGTTTTAATTATTTGGTTGAACTGCAAACGACAATAGCCCGCCGACATACCGCAGATATACAAGGTGTATAAAAAAATGTGCACCCTTTCAAGTTAACCGTGACCTATTGTAATAAATCGACAACCGTATAATTTCTCGAATTAATGAACACGTGAAAACACAAGGTCTTCTGCACATGGAAACAGTGGCGTAACATCATATCAGGGGGCGCCCGGTTCAAAATTTTCGAAGGCCCCCCTAGTAGAAGTGCCAAAGGCACGAGTGGAGCGCCGTATATGCACGAGTTTTTTAGGGGGTCCCGGGGATGCTCACCCGGAAAATGTTTGAATCTAGAGTCTCTGTAATGCCATTTGCAGGAATTTGGGGGAGAGATTTTACCGAATTCTGATGGTCAGAAAACGACATTGTAACATATCAGAGACCCTGGCCAACGTTTTTGCTGTACAGCCTGAGCCTCGGGGCCCCCATTTGGTTGGGGCCCCCGGGTTCACCCGGTCCGAGGCCATAGTAGTTACGCCACTGCATGGGAATTTAGGTTAACTTGTACAGGGTGTCCCAAAAATAACCTTCTATAGAAATCAGATCTTTCGTTGTAAAACGTGCGTTGTTACACCTTTGGGGATTTATTGCTGCCGCAGCGAGCGAGCCTGAAGTGAGCGAGCAAGGCAGCAGATCCTAATTTTGTTTTGTGGGTCGAAATCAAAATTTTCTATTTGGCGCATTGCATGACGGTACCAGTGAATTTTAACCGTGGTGCAGCGCGGTCAGGCATAAGGCAAACAGGCAATGTGATCATGTTTCATCTTTGGTCTTCTTTTATGGAAAGCCATAGCTGGCTTAAAGTGATCAAACGGCATTTTGTTGGGTGCTTTTAGCATTATACGGCAGTGCTTTTGGCATTATACACGGTGCTTTCGCCATTATACGCGGTGGTTCCAGTATTATACGCGGTGCTTTCACCATTTATATACGCGATGCTTTTGCAATTATACTCAGTGGTTCGAGCACTATATGCGGTGCTTTTAATATTATACGCGATGCTAGCTTTCAATCAACATTATTTCCATATTCTTTCCATAACATGTATATGATTTAACGATTGCTTAAATTTGGTAGACCCTTGGTATGTGCATGGTTGACAAATGCTTTTTGCTTATGGTCTGCAAGGACAATGACATGCTTTTCTGTGTATATACATGTAAATGAATATAACGCAGCGAATGCGCCAAACAGTATAAACGCGGCTGAAATACGATATTAAAATCTTAAATGTGCCGTATGATTTAATTATGTTTTAGGATTTACAAATGCTTTGTCATTTGTATTTATACTTGTACTGCATCACAAGGCAGTACGTACTGTAAGTGAAAAAACTCCACATGTGAGATTGTCTTGTATATATTTTTGCTTTCTTTGATAAACACTATTAAACACGCAAATTTTAATTAGTGAGACGCAATGTTAAATGTCACCTGCATGTCATTGTCATTGCCCTTTAACCCCTGGTCTAATTGGCCGCTTTTGAAAATATTGATCATGACGAACCGCACTGCCTTAATTAAATGCAAACTTTGTGTTTTAAAAAGGGGTTAGGATAAAACGCGGATACGGACGGACGGATGAATGACGGACGGACGGACGGATAACATATATATGTCGTTATATATAGTCTGCGCGCAGCCGCGCAGGGTAGTTAGTGCCTTACGTCTTCGCTGGTTGTTATACTTTAAAATAATTTTGTATGTACCGAGAAATCAATATTCCGAGTATATAAATATATAAACTGGGATGTTACACTGATAGCTTGTTTACATTTCCTGGA
>CACRXK020001871.1:0-48708 GCA_902702795.2 Paramuricea clavata | reverse complement strand
CCTTCGGATGAATTTTATCCAAAATTTTAATAATACACCCTTTCAGTAATAATGTCATTTGGCCTGGGTGCCTTGCACTCATGAATCATGATCTGGGGCTCCAAGAGCAAAAAGTATGTGTTACATAATCATCGAAAGGGTGTATTTACAGGTTATCCTGACAAATTTCGTTAAAATTCAAGCGACCCCTCAGAAAACCTCATCCATAGGGGTGTGTGTATATAAAATGAATGGTTCATTAGGTGAAACAATCAAATATTGAATTGTCAGACAAATTTACTGTCTTTACTTGTCAAGGTGAAAATGTTGGGTATTAATATCAAAAATGCTTTTGAAAGATTATTCATGCAGTAAACAATAAACATAAATAAATACATTCAACAAAGGGATCTTTGACTCACTGTCCAAGTGGTTAAGTAAACATTAACCTAGCAACTGAGCCGATCGATCATGTTGAAAAAATATGCATAAATACTATGATTTGACTATACCTAGAGGCATCGATTTGTTAAAATTTTGTACTAAATAAACTACCAAAACAATTAAACGGCTCATCTTACCCTTTTATCCAATCTTTTTAACTTCTTAGCCGTTGCTCTACCTTGCTTCGTCTTGTTATCTATGGCTATAGAGCTTAATCTTTGCTGTCGCATACGCTCCCGACAATGAAGCGCTTGTATTGTGTTGCTCATTTCGACGGCATATTTACAATTTCATTGCACAATTATCAAAAAACAAAAAACATACGATTGTAAATGGACACTTTATCTTTCAAATCACACAATAACGAAAACAATCAGAGCATAAACAAAAAAGATATAACTAGCTGAAATTTGTGTATTTTAGCGACTTCCTTTGAAACTTCGTAACTTGCGCGAATGCCCGGAAGAAGCCAAGCAAACTAGAATAATAATAAAGTAACCATGGCAATAATTGGGATCAAAATAATCCACAGAATCTCCTCTTTCACACTCGTATATACCTATATATTCTTACACATCCTACAAAGTACCAGAAGCAAGAGAAAAAGCGCGATTTTCAAAATTAGAATTAGTTACCAGTCTTACATTTTTTCCGCTCGGTAATTAGAAAAATAGTGGACACTTCTAATTGGCGCATTTGGATGCATTTTTGACAGGCGTGGTGTAGCAATTCGAGGTCATACCGACGAAGACTCGAACATCATTCAATTCAACAAAGACAAAGCCATCGATCATGAAGGATTAAATCTCCTTTTGAAGGTACAGTACATGTTTCACGATATTTTAGTTGAACAAGAAGAAACTTTGTTGCTGAACTCGAGAAGAAGCCTAATATAGATGACATTAATGCCAGTAAATTTTAGCGATCATTTGCGATGTATCAAGTGACATTTCGAAAACTGAACCAGTTATCTTTTTCTGTTCGCCATTGCACTGAAAACTACGACGTTTTGCAAGATTTCATCGGTGTGATGCCATAGAGATTATAAATAACACTAGTGGAGGCATCGAGGCTAAAAATTGGCAATGCAGCTAATGGGGGGCGGGATACAAGTCCCAGATATAATATCGTGCTTTCATTGGCTGATTTGAAACTCGTCACCAATAGGAACATAAACACACATCCGGTTCTTGAATTCCCCCCCCCCAATAGCCGCGTTCCCTTCTTTTCGACTGAATTAAGATCATAATGCCTCCTCTAGTGTTATTTATAATCTCTATGCGTGATGCCATGTGACGAGGGATTATCATCCGAAGCCCTTTTAAAGTATGTTCAAGAAGATACTGTATATTGGTCCGATGCAATAAATAACTCAAAAAATAACTGGTATGGCATTTGATGGAGCTTCGGCAATGAAACGGTTAGCGGTTCTTTTAAAAGATGGAGTTTGCAAACATGCCGCTTTACGCTTTACATTCACTGCTTTGCACATTGCAACGACCTGGTCTTCAGAGATGTAACTTCACTTTCAAGAATGGTTGCTGACGCCCAGGGTTTTACTTTTTCAAAATATCCAGATGGAATTGTCGGAGGAGAATAAGGATCATGGAGGTAGAAACTTAGAGCTGAAAAATCTTTCAAGAACTAGATGGACTACAAGAAGGGCTGCAGCAGATGTCATCCTTAAAAAGAACCATGAGCTCCAAGAAACCTTGAAGACCTTGTCTACAGATGCAAGTGTTACTCCAGAATGTGGAGAAAAATCTGCAAAATGTCACGTCTCTTCCCCAATATGATTAACCTGGTTGCGATGAACGAGCTTGCATTCCTTCTCGAGAATAACTCTAAGCAGCTTCAAAGGGTAGACCTGACGGCAGAACAAGCCAGAACAAATATTGACAAGATGTATATCCACCTTGGAGAACTCAGATCATCCGAAGAGTTTGAGCATCTATTTGCGAAAGCAGAGAAGAAAACAGGATTGCAACAAGATGACATACAACGATCAACTCTGATCGAGGTATCGAAGTGACGAGGCAAGTGCACCATACCAACATACATGAGCGATTACGTAGTGCATTCCAGAATTCCAATTGCACCAGCTAACGTTAAATGAGAAAGATAAGTTACGACGCCAGTTTTGCGAAACATTAGACTCTATCAAAACTAGCTTCGACCAGGATGACTTGAAAGTTTTGAAAGTTGCCTGCAGCAAGTAAGAAGTATTCCAGTTCCGATGAACTTTTAAACAAACTGGGTGATCTGTTAGAGATAGTCCACATCGATGGGCTGAAAAATGAACTTGAGGAACTTCCGGTATATATTAAGTTATGTAACAAAGAATGCGAAATTCCTCTGAAGAAAGTCACCAAAATTTGCATTATTTTTTGTGATGTACTGGCCAAGAAACAAAGTTTCAAAAAAGCTTATCCCAAAAATTGACAAGTGGTTGTCTTTCTACAATGCTTCGAAGAGCCTTTAACCCTTGCGCCTTCGAATGCCTATTGCCTTCGAAAGGCCTTTTCCTTGAAGCCAACGCTCCACCACATATAATGCTCCAAACTACTCCTTCGCTTTAACCGCGGTCACATTCTCGTCCTAGCCTAGACTCTCTGGCAATGCAACATCTTCCGATGCAGCCGTACCAAGACTCGAGTGATTGTAAGAAATGAGGATGTTTTCTTGTTACAGTCGTGTAATGCACTCTTTGCATTGTACGACTGTAACAACGTGCCCTTTGCATTTGCCATCGAAGAGCGGAAGTGCCTTTGCAAGGCCTTTTCCTATAAGCTAACGCTCCACATATTTAATGCTTCAAACTACTCCATCGCTTTAACCGCGGCAACATTCTGTGTCCTAGGACTCGAGGGCCTTTGTCTTTTAGACCCCGTTTGCACGGTACCGGCCGAATTTGGGACCAGTCTGAAATTCGTCCCTTTGGGCCTTGTAAAACACACGAAAACTATAGAACCGAAGGTAGATGAGTGATTGTGAGAAATGAGGCTATTTGCTTGTTTGCCTTTTTCTTCATAAGGTCTTTGCATGCCTTCGAATGGCCTTCGAATTTGCTTTGCCATCGAAGGGTATTTGCCTTCAAAAGTGCCCTTGCATGCTTTTGCCATCGAATGCCTTTGCCTTCAAAGTGAACTAGGCCTTTATCTTCGAAGGGCCTTTGCCTTAGAAGGGCCTTTTGCCTTTGGCTTCAACGTGCCCTTGCCATTGCAGGGCAAATTACCATCGACGACCTTGGCCGTCAAAGTGCCATTACCTTTGGCTTCGAAGGGCCAATCAATGCCCTTGCTTTCGGAGCTAGGGCTATTGCCTTTGCCTTCGAAGAGCCTTTGTGTTAGAATGGCCTTTGCCTTTTCAATCGAAGGGCCTTTGCCTTCAAAAATGCCTTTGCCATCGAAGGGCCTTAGAATCAAAGGGCTTTTGACATCTGATGGCCTTTTCTTTAAAGCTAACACTCCATATATAATCGGCTTCAAACTACTCCATTGCTTTAACCGAGGCAACATCCTCCGTCCTAGACTCTCTGGTAATGCAACATCCTCCTACCCAGTCATACCAAGACTTGAGTGATTGTGAGAAAATAGAATATATGTGAAGCATTGGCTTGAAGGAAAAGGCTCTTCAAAGGCAAGGGCCCTTCGATGGCAAAGGCCCTTCGAAGGCAATGGGAAAGAGAGCGCTTTGAAAGCAAATGCCCTTCGATCGCAAAAGGGCCCTTCGATCGCAAATTGACCCTTCGATGGCAAAAGCAAATGCATTTTGAAGGCAAAAGCCCTTCGATGGCAAGAGAAAAAAAGGCCCTTCGAAGCCAAAGGAAAGAGGGCACTTTGAAGGCAAGGGCACTTTGAAGGCAAAGGCAATGGAAGATGGCAAAGAGTTCTTAGATGGCAAAGGTTCTTCAAGGGCAAAGCAAAGTCTCGTGGAAAGCAAAGACAAAGGCCTGTCGAAGGCAAAGCGATGGCAATGGCCCTTCGATGGCAAAAGCAAAGGGCACTTTGAAGGCAAAAGCCCTTCGATGGCAAACGCAAGGGTACGTTGTTACAATCGTACAATGCAAAGAGTGCATTGTACGATTGTAACAAGCAAACATCCTCATTTCTCACAATAACTCGCGTCTTGCTACGGCTGTGTCGGAAGATGTTGCTTTACCAGAGAGTCTAGGACGGAAAATGTTACCGCGGTTAAAGCGATGGAGTAGTTTGAAAGTTATATATGTGGAGCGTTAGCTTTATAGAAAAAGCCTTCCGAAGGCAAAGCCAGGAGCTCTTCGATAGCAAAGGCCCTTCCATGGCAAACGTTCTTCGATGCGAAGGCAAAAGTCTCCTCCAAAGCAAAGACAAATGCCTTTCGAAGGCAACAACTTACGAAAATAAAGGTTGTCCGAAGGCAAAAAGCGTACATTGTACGATTGTAAAAGAAGGCCCCTTCGATGGCGAAGGCAAAATAGCGCTTTGAAAGCAAATGCCCTTCGATCGGAAAGGCCTTTCGATCGCAAATTGGCCCTTCGATGGCAAAAGCAAATGCATTTTTAAGGCAAAAGCCATTCGATGGCAAGAGAAAAGACCCTTCGAAGCCAATGGAAGAAGGCACTTTGAAGGCAAAGGCCATGGAAGATGGCAAAGGTTCTTCAAGGGCAAAACAAAGTCTCCTGGAAAGCAAAGACAAAGGCCTGTCGAAGGCAAAGCGATGGCAATGGCCCTTCGATGGCAAAAGCCCTTCGATGGCAAACGCAAGGGTACGTTGTTACAATCGTACAATGCAAAGAGTGCATTGTACGATTGTAACAAGCAAACATCCTCATTTCTCACAATAACTCGCGTCTTGCTACGGCTGTGTCGGAAGATGTTGCTTTACCAGAGAGTCTAGGACGGAAAATGTTACCGCGGTTGAAGCGATGGAGTAGTTTGAAAGTTATATATGTGGAGCGTTAGCTTCATAGAAAAAGCCTTCCGAAGGCAAAGCCAGGAGCTCTTCGATAGCAAAGGCCCTTCCATGGCAAACGTTCTTCGATGCGAAGGCAAAAGTCTCCTCCAAAGCAAAGACAAATGCCTTTCGAAGGCAACAACTTACGAAAATAAAGGTTGTCCGAAGGCAAAAAGCGTACATTGTACGATTGTAAAAGAAGGCCCCTTCGATGGCAAAGGCAAAATAGCGCTTTGAAAGCAAATGCCCTTCGATCGGAAAGGCCTTTCGATCGCAAATTGGCCCTTCGATGGCAAAAGCAAATGCATTTTTAAGGCAAAAGCCATTCGATGGCAAGAGAAAAGGCCCTTCGAAGCCAATGGAAGAAGGCACTTTGAAGGCAAAGGCAATGGAAGATGGCAAAGGTTCTTCAAGGGCAAAACAAAGTCTCCTGGAAAGCAAAGACAAAGGCCTGTCGAAGGCAAAGCGATGGCAATGGCCCTTCGATGGCAAAAGCAAAGGGCACTTTGAAGGCAAAAGCCCTTCGATGGCAAACGCAAGGGTACGTTGTTACAATCGTACAATGCAAAGAGTGCATTGTACGATTGTAACAAGCAAACATCCTCATTTCTCACAATAACTCGCGTCTTGCTACGGCTGTTTCGGAAGATGTTGCTTTACCAGAGAGTCTAGGACGGAAAATGTTACCGCGGTTAAAGCGATGGAGTAGTTTGAAACGTTATATGTGTGGAGCGTTAGCTTCATAGAAAAAGCCTTCCGAAGGCAAAGCCAGGAGCTCTTCGATAGCAAAGGCCCTTCGATGGCAAACGCAAGGGTACGTTGTTACAATCGTACAATGCAAAGAGTGCATTGTACGATTGTAACAAGCAAACAACCTTATTTCTCACAGTCACTCGAATCTTGCTACGGCTGTGTCGGAAGATGTTGCTTTACCAGAGAGTCTAGGACGGAAAATGTTATCGCGGTTAAACCGATGGAGTAGTTTGAAAGTCATATGTGTGGAGCGTTAGCTTCAAGGAAAAAGCAGGAGCTTTTCGATAGCAAAGGCCCTTCAATGGCAAACGTTCTTCGATGCAAAGGCGAAAAGGCCCTTCCCAGGCAAAAGCAAAGGTCTCTTCCATAGCAAAGACAAATGCCTTTCGAAGGCAAGGACTGTTCGAAGGCAACAACTTACGGAAATAAAGGTTGTCCGAAGGCAAAAATCGTACATTATAAGAAGCAAACATCCTCATTTCTCACAATCACTCGAGTCTTGGACATTGTGCGACTGGGTCGTAGGATTTTGCATATTACCAGAGAATCTAGGACGTAGAATGTTGCCGCGGTCAAAACGTTGGAATAGTTTGAAGCATTACACAATATGTGGAGCCATTGTTTGCTTCAAAGAAATGGCCCCTCGAAGGCTAGGCCCTTGGAAGACAAAGGGCTTCGGGAAGACAAAGGCAAAGGCCCATCGTATGCAAACGCTCTTGGAAGGGAAAGGTTTTTTAGAAGGGAAAGGCGCTTCGAATCTTAAGGAAGAGAATGGATTAGGCTTAGAAACCTCTCATCCAAAGAGCTAAGTGAGTTGGAAAGGAAGGGCCTTGAACACGAATTCCAACAGCCGAAATCATTGCTTCCGTTGAAGAAGGAATTTTTCCACAGGACGATGATGCCAAGCGGTTAGTAAGAGCTGAGGTCAGTATAGCATTCTTAGGAAATCCAATATTTTCAGCAAGGCTACGTCTAAAGAGTTATACAGCAGTGATTGACTATCTCCGCGTTTCTATGGTTTACCGAAAATCCATAAACCGGATATTCCATTGAGATCTATTGTGTCCTTTGTGAATACTCCTACATATGGAGTTTCAAGTTTTTTGGCGAAAATTTTGTCTCTTGTGGTGGGCAAATACCGAAAAGACTGTGAAAAATTCCTGTCATTTTGCAGAATTTGTAAGAGGTAAAAATCTTAAAGCAGATCAAATATGTTGGTATCATTTGTCGCTTCCTTGTTTTACAAAAATCCCAGTTGATCTTGCCATCAACGTTGCGACAAAAAGACGAAAGGCTGCCTCTTTGTTGCAAAGAACATCCTTGCCTGTGGAAGATATTATTGATCTTTTGTCTTTTTGTCTCAACACGACATACTTTGTGTTTGAGGGTTGTTATTATCAACAGGTTTTTGGAACAGCGATGGGGTCACCAGTATCGACAGTAATTGCTAATTTAGAAATGGAAGATGTCGAACAAAGAGCATCAGCCTCTGTTCCGGTGTCTCTATCGTTTTGGAAACGTTTCGTCGATAATTTCATCTTTGCAGTTTCTAGAAATGAAATCGATACTTTGCTGCAACATTTAAATTATATCGAGGTGTCCATCCAATTCACGGTAGTGTCACGGTAGAACGCAAGAAGGATGGTTACTTTTTTAGATTTGAATGTTCACAGAACTGTCAAAGGGAAGTTAGAGACAGATGTTTATCGCAAACACACACACACACACACACACAATCAAATATTTGTCATACGACATTCACCATCCACTTAGCCATAAAAGATCCATAGCAAAAACTTTGCTTCAAAAAGCTGAAACCTTGCCATCAAACAAACAGTGATTCTCAAGCTATTGGAACGTGAATATGTACTAAATGTTTTAAGGGTAAACGATTACCCAAAACGTTTTCTCAATGATTGCCAGAGATCACCTGTTTTGTAGGAGCCAAAATAACTCCGAGGGTGATACCTCTGTTAAGGGTTATGCAATAGTTCCATACATTCAAGGTGTCACAGAACCAATGAAGAGAATTTTAAGTAAGTAATTGTAATATTAAGGTTGCCTTAAAGCTCTATTTGACTTTAAATCATATTTTCGCAAAGTCGAAAGATTCCTGTTAAAACAAATTATATGTGGAGCATTGCCTTCAAGGAAATAGCCATTCGATAGCAAAAGCAATTAATGGCCCTTTGAAGCAAAGGCCCTTCTTCGATTGCAAAGGTAAAGGCCCTTGCCGCCTTGTTTCGAGCGAGCTACAGCCCTAAAAACAGGACAGCCCGCATGCGGGTTTTGGAGAGAACCGGGAAGTGTGGTTTTGTTTTCAATACGAAGAACTATATGTTTTAATATTAGTGATAATATTTACCATCTTTCTACTCTAAAAAAGAACGAAACAACAGGACAGGCTCACGAAAATTGTGAGTAACTGACTTATCATTTATAATCATTCAGTATAACCTTACACTTTATCAAGTAATTAATTGTAAACATATTAATATAGTTGACTTCTTCGTCTTTGTCACTTTGTGTCGTATATTTGACACATCGATAATAAATAAGATATAAAGTACAAAAACAAGAGTGCGAAACACGCCCTTCGAAGGCAAAGGCTTTTCGAAAGTACAGGCAAAGGTCATGCATATTCTAAGGCAAAAGGCCATTATAGGCAATATAGGCCTTCGAAGGCAAAGATAAAGCCCCTTCGAATAGTTCGAAGGCAAAGGGAAGGGCTCTTTGAAGGCGAAGGCTCGTTGATCGATGGCAAGGGCACTTTGAAAGCAAATGCCCTTCGATCGCAAAGGCTCTTCGATCGAAAATTGACCCTTTGATGTCAAAGGTCCTTCGATGGCAAAAGCAAACGCAAGGGCACGTTGTTACAGTCGTATAATGCAAAGCGTGTATTGTACGATTGTAGCAAGCAAACATCCTCATTTCTCACAATCACTCTAGTCTTGGTACGGCTGGGTCGGAAGATGTTGCATTGCCAGAGAGTCTAGGACGGAGAATGTCGCCGCGGTTAAAAGCGATGGAGTAATTTGAAGCATTATATGTGTTGAGCTGTAGCTTTAAGGATTAGGCCTTCCAAAGGCAAAAGGGCATTTTAAAGCAAAAGCAAAGACAAATGCCTTTCGAAGGCAACAACTTACGATGATAAAGGTTGTCCGATGGCAAAGCGTGCATTGTATGATTGTAAGAAGCAAACATCCTCATTTCTCACAATCACTCGAGTCTTGGCCATGGTGCGGCTAGGTCGGAGAGGATTTTGCATTACCAGGGAGTTATAGGATGTATAAAGTGGCCGCGGTTAAGTTGGAGTAGGTTAAAGCATTATACAATAATTATGTGGAACCATTGTTTGCTTCAAAGAAAAGGTCCGTCGAAGGGCAGGGCAAAGGCCCTTGGAAGACGAAGGGCTTTGGGAAGACAAAGGCCCATCGTATGCAAACGCTCTTGAAAGGGAAAGACGCTTGGAATCTTAAGGAAGAGATGGTTTAAATTAAAAATCTCTCATCTAAAGAGCTAAGTGAGTTGAAAAGGAATGGCTTGCACACGGCCTAAAATTTGCGGTTGGTACCTAACAGAATTCCAACAGCCGAAATCATTGCTTCTGTCGAAGAAGGAATTTTCCCACTGGACGATGATGCTAAGCGATTAGTAAGAGCTGAGATCAGTAGCATTCTTAGGAAATCCAATATTATCAGCAAGGCTACGTATGAAGAGTTATACAGCAGGGATAGACTATCTCCGCGTTTCTATGGTTTACCGAAAATCCAAAAACCGGATATTCCATTAAGACCTACTACTGTATTGTGACCATTGTGAATACTCCTACATATGGAGTTTCAATTGTTTTGGCGAAAATTTTGTCTCCTGTACCGAAAACACTGAAATACTGAAAACACTGTCAAAAATTCCTGTAACTTGGCAGAATTTGTAAGAGGTAAAAATCTTAAATCAGATTGGAAAATGTTGGTATCATTTTTCGTTTCCTTGTTTTATTAAAATCCCAGTTGATCTTGCCATCAACGTTGCGACAAAAAGACTAAGACAGGATGCCACTTTATTGCAAAGAACATCCTTGCCAGTGGAAAATATTATTGATCTTCTGTCTTTTTGTCTCAACAAGACATACTTTGTGTTTGAGGACTGTTATTATCAACAGGTTTTTGGAAACGACGATGGGGTCACCAATATCGACAGTAATTGCTAATTTAGTAATGGAAGATGTCGAACAAAGAGCGTCAGCCTCTGTTCCGGTGTCTCTATCGTTTTGGAAACGTTTCGTCGATGATGTCATCTTTGCAGTTTCTAGAAATGAAATCGATATTCTGCTGCAACATTTAAATTCTATCGAGCCATCCATCCAATTCACGGTAGAACGTGGACATTTAGCTTTTTTAGATTTGAATGTTCACAGAACTGTCGAAGGGAAGTTAAGACTGTTGTTATACAGTTAGTGTCAAAGTTCAACAGTCTACAAAACGTCATGTTCGGCAACCGGTCCGCAATCAAACATTTATTGACCGGTCAATAATAAAATGGGTGCAATACGCATGCCATTTTTTAAACTTTTTACTAAACATTTACGGCGTTCAATTTATCCAGTTTTGGTTTCAAATTAAGTTCATTCCAATATCCAGTGAATTATTTATACTTTGACACTTACACTCTATATACTATATAACAAAACACTTATTTACTGAGACCTCGGGAAAGCAGTGTGTTTTGTGGCCCCTCGACTGCCGTTGTTACCCTCGGCTTCGCCCCACAACGGCGGTCTCGGGTCCACAAAACACACTGTTTCCATTGGTCTCGGTAAACAAGTGATAAATGTTTATCGCAAACCAACACACACACACACACAGACAAATATTTGTCATACGACTCTCACCATCCAGTTGGCCATAAAAGATTCGTAGCAAAAACTTTGCTTCAAAGTTATCCCTGCCATCAAACAAACAGTGATTCTCAAGCTAGTGAACGTGCTGGTACGTAGGAACCGGTTTCGCGCGAGGGGCGAGCTCCCTGAGTTTTGCCAAATGCCCTTTTCTTGCGTGAAAAATGTCAATAAGATTGCATTTTTTGCCACAAGGGCAGTTTTGAAAACTTGAATCTATGTTATTTCCGGAAATTTTTTTTCTTTTCCTGGAAAAATATCATACATCCGGAAAATTTATTGGTATATCTGGAATTTTTTTTTCATATTTAGGAAAAAATGTGATATATCCGAAAAATTTTCTTGGTGTGTCCGGAAAATTTTTTTGAGATCTTATTGATTGATTAAACAAATATGTTGGTCCAGTGTGAAAAATTTGATTTATTGTTCTGATCATATTAACGCGTCAGGAATTCTTGTATGTTCGTATTATAATAAATCTCGCGTGTACAGGTTGTATAAAAAAAACGCAACCTCGGAATTTCCCAAGAAATCGACATTGTTTTACGGACAAAAAATTTTAGGTGCCTGGTAATTTAAAATAGCACAACTGTCAAAATTACTGCACACGCGAGTGCATAAAGCAAAATTTATGCATTTATTTAACAATACAACAACAGTAATATGATCTATTAGCAATTCAATTTCAATTCCCAGGGGCCTAAAATCTTTTATGCTTAAGAATTGCAAAGTGGATTTCTTAGGAAATTCCGAGGTTGCGTTTTCTTTTATACACCCTGCATATAAGTACATGATAAATCTAGACAAGGTTTACAAGAAAGATTGCATCCCACTCCCAATATAAAAATTAAGATCATGACTTTGATGGTGATTGCCAGAGAATTTGTTGTCTAAACCGCACACAGGTACTGAAGGTATAGTCGAGTCAAATCACTATAAGTACATGGTCCTGATCAAAGTAATCGCAATAGATTTGTTTTCAGTGGTAAAGTGTGAGAAAAGTTGTTTTGATTAACATACTAAAAATAAAAAAAAATCCCTTCGGTGGAACATGGTGAAAATCGCGTTTTTCTTGCTTCTACCTATAGAAAAAATATAGATCATTAAACGGTTATCTTGCTTTTGCCTATCCAGCCGAAGTTATACAAGATTTAAAATGCCATAAATTTGTATTTTGTGCAAATTTTGCGCTATTTTTCCAACTTTGAGCCAGAATAACGACAAACTGACCAATAAGTTGAATATAACGGTTTAATTGACCTTAATATAGTTTTGTTTAAGCTTTCCAATAATGTAGGTTACATTTGCCTAAAAATGATTTCAAGATTTCAACATTCTGCCAAGAATGGTTTTCTATAGGTAGTGGTAAGAAAAACTCGATTTTCACCATGTTCCACCGAAGGGATTTTTTTGGATTTTTATTGTAATTTCATTGACCTCTGGTCACAGATTGACTGGACTAGTAGGCCGGAAATCAGTTCACACCAAACAAAGACATGCTGGCAATTTGTGTATTTTTTTTTACACCAAGTGTTTGATTGCGTTACAGTCGTGCCAGTGGAAGGGTTCCGAAAAATGTTGACCAGTTCATTTCCTAACTTCGAGGAGTTCCTCCGAACAATTCCTGAACAATTTGATAAGTTCCTTAAGAAGTTCTTAACCTCCTGTTTCACTGGCCAATCATATTTTATTTTTGAGCAATCTGATTGGTCAATGAAACAGGAAGTTAGGAACTCTTTAAGGAACTTATCAAATTGTTCAGGAATTGTTCAGACGAACTCCTCGAAGTTAGGAAATGAACTGGTCAACATTTTTCGGAACGCTTCTGTTGGCACGACTGTAATTACCTCAAAAACATGTATCATGTGTTACAGGTAAACTACGCCAAGCGTTCCTCTTTTGAGTTTCCAAATTGATTGCAATTTTCCTTATTACCTTTACAATTTAAAAAACTGCCTGGCAAATCCCTTGAGGGATTTGCAATGTTGCTAAAAACCAATGAAATATTCCTCATTTCCTGTTGGAAGTTCTTAACTTCCTGTTATAAATTCCTAACTTCCTGTTCTGTTCTGCGCGTTGCTATTGGCTAACAAAAATAATCCACCAATAACAACGCTCAGAACAGATCAGGAAGTTAGAAAATTAAAACAGGAAATTAGGAAAATTTTAAATGATTTTTTTTGCATCGGAATATTGCAACAGCCGATAGGAAAACTGGAAATTCCCTCAAGGGTTTGCAAAGAGTTTTTCAAATTGCAAAGCTAATGAAGAAAATTCCAGTTAGGAAGTCAAAAGAGGAACGCTACACGTAGTTTACCTGTAACTTAATCATTAGAATATAGTTTCGAAGTTTCGGCCTTGGGGCACATGCTACGACTGAAGGGCACACTTTCTACAATAATCACACGGCATGCAATCTTTTTTGTAAACCTTGCACTAGATTTAGCACTTGTATAACAGGGTGTTCCAAAAAAACCGCAAAACCATTAAAATATTAAAATTTTTTCGTATTGTTAAAATTTGAATTCCCTAGCACTAAGCTGAACGCAAAGATGCGTAAAACATTGACATGGTGCATATATTACATATTGACTTATTAAGAAATTAAAATATATTGTAAAGCGCACGATTTTCTGCTCTTGGGAATAAAAAAAACAGCTTCTTAAACGGTTTCTTTATACGTAAAATTAACTTATGTCAAGCTTTGATGCACGTGTGGGTTCAGCAGTGCGCTGAGGCATTCAAATTCTAACAATACGTTTATCTCACTGATACTATTGAAATCACTTATTGTTAAAGTTTGAATGTCCAACCAAACAGCTGAACGTAATATGCGTCAAATATTTACAAGGTGCATGTATAGAAATTTAGTTAAGAACATCTCCTTGTAGAGTGCATATGTTTCTTTATGCATAAACTGATTTACTTATGTCAATCATTTATGCACTCTTGAATGGGAACCAACAGAGTGCTAAGGCATTCAAATTCTAACAATTAAATTGTTATTGGTGATTTCAATAGTTTTCGAAATCACCAATAACATTTTAAGTGTTAGAATTTGAATGCCTTAGCACTCTGTTGGTTCTCACGAGTGCATAAATGATGCCCCCCCCCCCCCTCCACTCGTCAGCTAATCGGCAAATTGTTATGTCATTCGGCAAACCGGATTGGCTAAAGATAACCACTGAAGAAACCAAAATTGACCTCCTGAATAATTGAATTCAAACCGAATATCACGAATAGCATGCATCAAAGAAACCACACATGCAGCAATGCAAATTTTTTCGAATACAGTATCTTCACTTCTGGCAGCTATTCCAAAAACATAATATTATTGAAATCATAATTAGGTAATTAAATTTGTTTGTTTCAAAATTCCTTTGTCGATATCACTTATTACGTCAGCAAGACGTGGCAAAATCAAGTCCTCGAAAACGAGGTCGGCATTCGGCAAATGCAAATTTTTGCCCACCTTAATTCAACCAAAGTAAGAATTTTTATGCTGATAGCTTTTAAAATGTCAGTGAATTCGATTAACTGAACACATTACGGTGTTACGGTGTAAGGTTTAAAAACTGACGGGTATTGTGTATATACGTTAGATGTTTGAAGATCAAATTTCGCGCGTCTGCATGGAGTTAAAATTTGGCTCCAACTTTCGAATTTTCCGGCTGGAGGTAACGTTCCAGTTATATTCCGATTTCAATGATTCGTAAATGCGTGATTAATTAATATTGCTCCAAGACGTGGAACAGATTTTAAGAAATGCCGAGATGTGCCGACCTAGGTCAGATTTAGGTCGGCCCTCTTTTGCCGACCTCAATTTTGACGGTTTTGACTTTTCAAGGGCTGCAAAATGGATGCCGACAAAAGAAAAAGGTCGCTTCGCGCAGAACTGAAATTCGCTAGTGGAAAACCGACTTAATTAATAGAGGGTAATAAAGAGCATTTAAACATGGACATTTACCATAGATGGCCCTGGAGGGATAAAATGGGAACTGGGAAAATGGGATTTGGGTTGCTGGGACTGGGATTTGGCCACTGAGAATGGGAAATGAAGTCCTCAAAAATGGGAATTGGATTGAAGTAATGTGAGTCGATTCCCAATTTTGATCCATTTTTGGTGTCTTTAGTCATGATTTTTGTTGTTAACTATGTTATTCACAGCATTACCTGCAAACAGGCATACTCTGGCGCCCGGAATTTTGGGTTTTCTGATTATGCGTGTCTCAGAATGATGCAAATGCCATTTCCGGGATTCAAATTTAAAAATTTTCCGTGCTTTCGGCACGAGCCCCACCCCCAATATTTCATAAAGTGTCCGCCACTTGCACACACACGTACGGGGGCTTAAAAGGTCTTAAAACTGTTTATTCTACCGATAAATAAAGGGTTTTTTATTGACTGGGATTTCAATATAACTCGGACTGGGATTTCTAATAAAAATCCAACTGGGACTGGGATTTTGCCAAAATTTCAGGTGGAAAATGGGATTGGGACCCCCCCCCCCACACACACACACACACACACACTTCAGGACCCTCACTATAGGCTAAGGACTCGGTAAAATTACCATGACAACTGTCGGCAAAAGATCACTCACACCCCCCCCCAACTCGAAGAGGGTTAGCGCCGCCCCTGTTTATATTTGTAAACAGTCACAACCGAGATATTCGTGTCGTCCTGTAGAGTGAAGAGTGTAGTACAGTCATTTACGTTTAATATACTGGATTAAAATGACGAGAAATATAACTAGGTTCAAAATAACCAGTGATTTGCAAATAGAACATGAATTGGCAAGTAATAAAAAGCGATATATCCGCACGACAACACCGGCTGGCCTAGCCAAGGTCAAAATATACCTATGTTACTATATATGGCTACATTCGAACCATGTGGATCTAAATTATACAAATCTTGACAAAAAAAATTTGTATCTCACCTACAAATTTTGAGGTTAACTTAATACGATAAATACAATGCGTGATATAGAACTGATATTGAACAAAACCAGCAAAATCATAACACCAGCTGTAGTGACTGCATAGTTAATATTAAAACAGTATGAACAAAGCAAACTATTAAAAGTTTAAGTTAAATATTGCACTCCAAAGAGTACTGGCAATGTACGAACACGTCTTTTGCTGTAAACAATGTCATTTCAATAATAATATAAATAATACAGAACCCGCCATTTTGAATGCGAATTCTGCCAGGCGCTTCCCGCCGAATTTTCCATTTTTCTCCCTCGCGTGCCGTCCCACGTGCGCTTAATGACGTAAACAAACCAAATCGCCTGCGTACGAGGCTGAAATATCATGATAAAAAACAGCATGATCATAAGAACACATTGGTATCGAAGGTATACTAGACTTAGTTCCGAAATACCACATACTCGAATAGACTTGCCCTCGCTCGTAGTTCAGTTGGCAGGGCATTGGATTAGTATCCCAAAGGTCGCAGGTTCAATTCTCACCGTGGTCAGGCTACCTTTTCAGCCTGCCCGGTGTGGATATACACTCAGAGTAACATCAATCGTACATAATATCAAAACGCACACGAAAAACATCATAACCAACATGCATAGTTCGTAAACACAGTGGAAACAGCTTGACATTATTCTAACCTGGGATGAACCTTATCAAGTTTTAAACAACCATACGCACAACCTCGGTCCCAGGCTCTTTCCTGGGAACGAGTCTGCCACATACATATATTAACCAAAAGAGCGACAGTGTGTGATACACAGATAATAATTTTAGACATTATACTGAACAGTAAATTCTTCTACAATTCATACTAATATTTAAATAAAGAAAATTCTTTCACAACTTGCTCCACTATGAGTATTACTAGTAGTACTAGATACATACTTGAATATACATACTTGAATATATAGTTTGAGACTTTGAGTTGAATTATTGTACAGTTATATTATTAGTTTAAGTATATTTTTTAAAATTCAGCAGTAGCTATACTATAGTGGCTACTATTTTAGTCAACATCACAAAGAATGAAAACAAGAAAAATACATGGCCATCTTGCAATCTTGGCCTTAGTATAAAGGATATCATATTTACATATACACATGCACCTTTTAGCAGCGGACCGTCCTGGAGGGCGAGGGTGGGGGAAATCTCTGAAAAAATCAATGTAAGGTCTGAAAGTTGAAAGCCATGCAAACATTAATGGACAGGAAAAAATCCTGCAACTACATGGAATATTCAGAAATGTATAGAATAAGTTTGCGCACATGCAGCTTCTAAACCGTAAAACAAAGTTCGACGAAACTACAAACTTTGAAAAAATTCCCTCTTCCCAGAATACACAAGGTCCACTCCTAATATTTAAATACGCTAGCCTCTCACACCTAGATAATTTGATTTTCAAGAGAGTTGATTTTCATGAGGGACGTATAAATAATTATATATCAAATTGAAATAAAACCAGGCTTAAGAAAACCAGGCTCTTCTACAAATTTCTAAACTGATTGAAAACTTGGGCTTGAAATAGGTGTCTGCCAATGGTCAAAAGCAACAAGTTGTCATTTGCACATGCCCAAAATGGTGGTCGGTGAAAGGCCAAGAACTGTAGGCATATTTGAGAAAAGAAGAATTTGTAACTGGCAAATAATCAAAATGTCAGGCCATATGATGTTTCTCTTGAGATTACGACGTGCTTCGTCCCACTAGACTGTAAAAAGCCTTTCGATACATCCTTAAACGCCAAGCATAAATTATGGATTCATAAACAAATTCACATGAAGACGTGCACGCGAGTATGGAAACACTCTATTATATATTTCTAAGTTGACTTTATCTACTACAAAAGTGTTATTAATTACAAACATCTGAAAGCAGACAAAGTAAGGCAAACACGTGACAATCAACACGGACAGGAGAATAGTGACGACCACGGTAACTTTTCTGTGAGCACTATTTTTATTGGGAGGTGTTGGAAGACAGGAGGAGTCCTGGGACGGGTTTTGGTTGACAACCGTACGGTGTATTTCTCTGCGTTGTAACATTCATACAATATAAATATGGGTGTAATGAGGAACAGAGCGCTGATTTCCACGATTAAACATATGACGAATTGCGCGTAGTATCGCCTGTAGTGAATGGCAATTCCACATCCGATTGAGAGGAGCCAGACAGCGAGAATGCAAAGCAGTGAACGAGGAATCGTTAATAATGTTGACCACTCCATTGGTAACGTGACAATAAGCAATCTTTCCGCTGCCATGAGGATTACAGTGAGTAAGGACGCGCAAAATGCAATCACTCTTATATTCGATGTCTTTGATAGGCTGGCTTAGTACGATGAGAAATAGACCACACAGACAATCTGCCAAAGCGAGGTTGGCAACGAGAAACGAAATTCTTGTGACAAATATCTTCTTTCTCTCTTTGTACATTGAAGCTAAAAGAACGCCATTAAGAACGATCGCCAAGATGCCAAATATATACAATAAAACTTGATTGCCTTGTACACCAGTGGACGGCATGCTTGCTATTTCTAAAATAATAATGATAAACAGAATACCTATGAGGATCTCTTCAATATATAGGAGACTTGTTAAACGGGAACATGTAAAGATGAAATCAAAGCGGAAATAGATTATAAAGAATGGATACGTTTTCAAGGTGCGTTTTATGTTACACCCGGGCGTGACGAAGAAGCAGTTATACTTGTGTTTTATTTTTGGATTTGTTGCCAGTGTAAATTTGTTTTTTCTGCTGTGTCCGTGTTTCTTTACAAGAACGTCCATAGCTGTTGGCTGACACTGACGTTTTTGTGCAGTAGATATATTACTATAGCCTTTAACCTGTAACCCTTAGCCAATCAGCGACGTAGAAAATTCGTTTTGCAAGCGTCTGAATGTTTTGCTATTTTAATATTTTGATAATATTTGCCTTCATACTGATAATATTGCAGCCAGCCGGTTTCACAATCACATGCATAAATATTTTATATTTATAATTATAAAAGTGCGTAGATAATTTTCTAGATTTATTTCCTATACATTAATATAAGTAGTTAATTTTATTTTTTATTCAAACAATATTTGCAATAGCCCATCACATTTGCCAATGGTAAATTTCCTCATAAATTAATCATGTCCTGGTATGATACTCGGCAATTATTGACGGTGTTTCACTGTAATAAAAGGCTTTCAGGAGGGCTACATGCATCTTTTGAAGGCTGCTGGGATCAACTTCATCAAGAGCGTTTAATTAATCAACTTCATAAAGAGCGTTTAATTGAGTATTTCAGTTCTAAAATTGTGTGTGTATTGTTAATTGTATGTGTGTGTGTGTGTGTGTGTGTGTTTGTCTGTGAGCACGATAACTCAAGAAATACCAGACATAACCGTACGAAATTTTGTGACTGCATTTCCCATCGGCTAAGGAAAAACTGATTAAAATTTGGTTGAATTTGGTTAAAAATTGAATGAGAAATAACAAAAGTTTGTCTTGCTTTTCCCTTGCATAATATACGCACCAGCCATTCAAATTCTAATAACAATAGATTTCTTCAATATTTTGCGCGTAGGCGGAGGTATGCAGTCTGTGAGTGCCCTCTAGTTTTCCATGTGTTTGTTTAGTTTTGGCGATTTCAGATATATTCATTTTTTCTAATCGTACCCGCTTTGACGTCGTTTCGGGTAGGATTACAACTAATTCTACCTGACATGACGTAAAAGCGGGTAGGATTAGAAAAAATGAATATAATGAGGTGTATTAGTTATTAATTGCCCTCCGAGAACAAAGGGAATACCCGCAATCATGATATTATCAGAGTAACATCACAAGCAACAATTACTTAGTTCGTAAACACAGTGGAAACATGCAGCTGGACATTATTCTAACCTGGGATGAACCTTATATATCAGATTTTAAACAACCATACGCACAACCTCGTTCCCAGGTTCTTTCCTGGGAACGAGGTTGCAACATACACAAAAGAGCGACAGTGTGTGGAAACAGATAATAATTTTAGACATTATACTGAACATGAAGTAAATTCTTCTACAATTCATTCTAATATGTAAATAAAGAAAATTCTTTCATAACTTGCTCCACTATGAGTATTACTGATAGTACTAGTTACACACGTGAATATACATATTTGAATATATAGTTTATTTGAGACTTTGAGTTGAATTATTGTACAGTTATATATTATTAGTTTGAGTATAGTTTATTAAAGTCCAGCACTATAGTTAATAATTATTTACTAGTGGCTACGTACTATTTCAGTTCACATCACAAAGAATGAAAACAAGAAAAATACATGGCCCATTATGCAATCTAGGCCTTAGTACGGACATCATATTTACATATACACATGGACCATTTAGGAGTGGACCGCCCTGGAGTGAGGAGGTGGGGGGATTCCTGAAGAAATCTATGTATGTAAGGTGTGAATGTTGAAAGTCATGCAAACATTAATGGACAGGAAAAACTCATTCCTACAACTACATAGAATATTCTGAAATATATAGAATAAGTTCCTGCACAACTTCTAAACCGTAAAACAAAGTTCGACAAAACTCCGAACTTTGAAAAAATTTCCTCCTCCCAGAATAAATAAGGTCCACTCCTAATATTTAAACACGCTAGCCTCTCACAATTTGATTTTCAAGAGAGTTGATTTTCAAGAGGGACGTATAAATAATTATATATCAAATTGAAATAAAACCAGGCTTAAGAAAACCAGGTTCTTCTACAAATTTCTAAACCGATTGAAATCTAGGGCTTGAAATTGGTGTCTGCTAATGGTCAAAAGCAACAAGTTGCCGTCTGCACATGGCCAAAATACCGGTCAGGCCATATGATCTTTCTATTTCTGGCCCTGAGAATCGTACTTGAGATTACGACGAGCTTCGTCCCACTAGACTGTAAAAGGCCTTTCGATACATTCTTAAACGCCAAGCATAAATTATGGGATTCATAAAGAAATTCACATAAAGAAGTGCAAACGCGTATGTAAGTACTATATGATATACTTCTAAGTTGACTTTATCTGCTACAGTTTTATCAAAAGTGTTATTAATTACAAACATCTGAATGCATGCAAAGTAAGGCACACACGTGATAATCATCACGGACAGGAGAATGGTGACGACCACGGTAACTTTTCTGTGAGCATTATTTTTATTGGGAGGTGTTGGAAGACAGGGGGAGTCCTGGGACGGGTTTTTGTTGACGACCATACGTTGTATTTCTCTGCGTTGTAACATCCGTACAATGTAAATATGGGTTGCAATGAGGAACAGAGAGCTGATTTCCACGATTAAACATGTCACGAACTGCGCGTAGTATCGCTTGTAGTGAATGGCAACTCCACATCCGATTGAGAGAAGCCAGACAGCGAGAATGCAAAGCAGTGAACGAGGGATCGTTAATAATGTTGACCACTCCATTGGTAACGTGACAATAAGCAATCTTTCCGCTGCCATGAGGATTACAGTGAGTAAGGATGCGCAAAATGCAGTCCATACCAAAGGAAGTTCTACAAGTAACCGAGTGTTATTCTTATACTCGATCTCTGTGATAGGCTGCCTTAGTATGATGAGAAATAAACCATTCAGACAATCTGCAAAAGCGAGGTTGGCAACAAGAAACGAAATTCTTGTGACAAATATCTTCTTTCTCTCTTTGTACATTGAAGCTAAAAGAACGCCATTAAGAACGATCGCCAAGATGCCAAATATATACAATAAAACTTGATTGCCTTGTACACCAGTGGACGGCATGCTTGCTATTCCTAAAATAATAATGATAAACAGAATATCTATGAGGATCTCTTCAATATATAGGAGACTTGTTAAACGGGAACATGTAAAGATGAAATCAAAACGGAAATAGATTCTAAAAAATGGGTACGTTTTCATGGGCGTGACGAAGAAACAGTTATACTTGTGTTTTATTTTTGGATTTGTTGCCAGTGTAAATTTTTTTTTTTTCTGCTATGTCCGTGTTTCTTTACAAGAACGTCCATAGTTGTTGGCTGACACTGAGGTTTTGTGCACCAGATATATTTCTATAGCCGTTAACCTGTAACCCTTAGCCAATCAGCGACTTAGAAAATTCGTTTTGCGTCTGAATGTTTTGCTATTTTAATATTTTGATAATATTTGCCATCATACTGATAATATTGCAGCCAGCCGGTTTCGCAATCACATGCATAAATATTTTATATATATAATTATAAAAGTTCGTAGATAATTTTCTATATTTATTTCCTATACATTAATATAAGTAGTTAATTTTATTTTTTATTCAAACAATGTTTGCAATAGCCCATCACATTTGCCAATGGTAAATTTACTCATAAATTAATCATGTCCTGGTATGATACTCGGCAATTATTGACGGTGTTTCACTGTAAAAACAGGCTTTCGCGGGAGGATTACATCTTTTGAAGGCTGCTGGGATCAACTTCATAAAGAGGGTTTAATTAATCAACTTCATAAAGAGCGTTTAATTGAGCGTTTCATTTCTAAAATTGTGTGTGTATAGGTGTGTATTTGTGTGTTTGCGTGTAAGCTTAGGCAGCTTGTTTCATCAAAGAGGAATCAGCTTTCAAATTAAGGTAAAACTAGACCATCTGCTCCCTCTATATGATATCGAACTGCCAGACACATACGTATAGACATAAATTGCAAGAAATATGTTACTGAGTAGTTGGTGTGTGTCGTACCTCCTATCTTTCGTAGTATTTTTTTCAGTTTATGTTGTTAATCTTCACTTCTCGCGGCAACTTTCAATTTAGTCGGAAATTCTGGTGAAAATTCTGACTTTTCTTTTCAACTTCCAAGTTCCAACTGCCTCAAAACAACACTTGTCGTTAATGCTCTTACCAGAAAATTATTTTAGTAATATTACGTGACAAGTCAGATCTCATATACGTCAACTCGTCACCAGACTGCTAAAATTTTCAACTTTTATTCTGCCAAATATTAGGTAGTTTCAAACGTGAAATGAACGTGAATAATCTATTCATTAACAGTATTAAATGGAGATTTTCTAGACTAAATAAGCTATACGTTGATTATTAGATAAAGAACTGTACAAACGCAAAGAATATTTAGCAGAAGGATGTGTGTTAAAATTCGGTTTCTTGCCAACATACCCACTTAGACAAGGTGCTTACATGCAAATAACTATGCTGCCATAAAGTACAAATATTTTTCCAGGTATTTCCATAAAATTTGCATCTCACACACGTAGCGTCAACTCTTCAGGGAGATAGGCTCTTTGCAGTTGGATATAAGTAGTTGAGAGCAATAAGTGACTGGATAGAATAGACAGCTGTTGGATAACCGAGTTTATAATAAAGAATATACTTATATGTTATAATTATAATCAATGCCTGCGTAAGTCACATAATATTTTTCTTCACTTTAACCTTTCCTGCATCTCAAAATTTCACATGTCAAATAAATTAAAAATTTTACCGACTGTATCTTGAAATATTTTATAATGTGTAATCCTCATTAGCATTCAGTACATATCAGCACGTAGTTCTACCCGGTGTTTAGTTCAGATGAGCTACGATCCAACACTTTGTGGATAAACCTACAGACATTGGCAGCTCGAATGGCGTTTCTCCAAATAAATATCCCCCTCTCCCCCAAATCAATGTTGAAACGAATTTTTCATAAAGATAAACGACGTGAATATAATGCGGATATGCAACAGTAAAATTGTTGAGTGTTAAATTTAACGTTATGGCAATAAAATATTTCATGTATTTACAATGCAGATATGCAACATTGACGATGACGATGGGGAGTGTAATGTGGCGGATATGTGCATGGATGTTTCCTAAGAGGGTTAAAAGCACCAAATTGTGCACAGTAGCATCTTTTTATGAGTAGAACAACATGCAAAAGTGGTGCCATCGTGAAACTGTTTTTTTTAGAGAGTTACGATGCTATTAGCATTATTTGCTATTAAATTCTAGTGCAACAAAAAATGTGAAATTTTGAATTCAATCGCGACAAATATAACTTGTATCATCAGAAAGCTTGTAAAAAACTACATAAAAGACTTTTAAACAGTTTTTTACTCTTCCAATGGTTATTGCTGTAAATTAGGCACATTATCTCGCTAAAATCCCTAATTAATTATTCGATGTTTGAAAATGTGTTTTTAACAGTTTATAATTCGAAAACTATTTCAGAAATCAAAAACCTGTCTAAACGTCCTATATGCAGTTTTTTCTAAGCTTTCTGATGATGCAAGTCATATTTGTTGTAATTGAATACAAAATTTCACATTTTTTCGCTATAATAGAATTCAATACCAATGGTCCCACTTCAAATATCTATTAAGCAGATAAAACTACATCAATTGTAAAAGTTTGATGTTTTTAACCTCAACGGGAACTACTGATCAATAATTTTACACATATCCGCCTCACTAGTGGGGAATATGCATGTAAAGTCAAGTTTTAATTTAGCTGTTTGTTAGGAGTTTTGCAAAAGTGGATTAGGTTTGAACATTAATTTTGGCCTGGATTGTATCTCAAATTGGCTCTCAAATTGTGGCCGCAACACGTCTGAATGAACATTGCATTATTGACGAACACCTGACCTCAAGGCAGCAATTTACAACTGGTAGTATACTGTAGGCATATATCACTTGAAAAGGATCGTAGGCGACGGAACGGAGGGGTTCCCCAAATAAAAGTGAATTAAATTAAAATTTTGAATTTTATATTTAAACAGGAAATATGTTGGGTCATATCTTGGTCAGTATGTGTAAATTAGTTCACCCCCCCCCCCCACCCCAACCCTTCTTCCATCTTGGTTTAAAAACCGTGCCGATTAAAGATTAATCGGCACAGAAATTTAACTGATAAAATCGACTATTACATAAACAACGTCCAATTTTATATTTTTTGAACTCTAATTTTGCAGGTATGAATTGAACATTAATGTCATGAAATTTCTCACAAAACAGAACACAATGGCAGGTATGGCTGTGATCAGTACGTTGAAGACATTAATCAGTACAATGTTTCTGGTCATTTGATATTATAAATATTTCCCCCAAACATGCACGCGTTCGATTTTTCATTATTACTTCTCGAACCGTGTAATTCGCTTTACTAAAATTGGAATACAAAATGAAGGCCCAAAGTTATAACATTAAAACACCTACAATATTCAAATAATAATTGGCGATCTAGATTAATATTTCGCTCAGCGTTACGCCGGAATTGCAAGGCTGCATGCAAGTTCGATCCCTGCCAGAGATCCTAAATTGCATAGTTCGCAACTGCATCCGGTTAGATCTAATTATAAATGTATAAAATTCACACATGAAATTTCCATCAACTTAGGAAACCCTTATACCACTTGACTTTTATCAAGTGTCATTAAAATATCGTATGATAAATTAAGGTTTTACTGCTAAAGCCCAACAAAAATGTTATTTGGAAAAAATCATACTCCAAATATTGTAGAGCGTTTGCACATAGAATAGAATAGAATAGAATAGAATAGAATAGAATAGAATAGAATAGAAACTTTATTTCACGAGGGAAAAACCCCGTATTACCCGTAAAAGTTATCTAACATACGGCCCTCGCACTATTGTGATATTTACAGGCATAAAAAGTATTAAAGATTACGACTATTTACATTTGAGAAAAAAATAATTAGTAATGAATACAATTACAATTTAGTAAATATTTACAATGTATACAAAATAGATCTTCGATATGGTTAGTAAGGTTAAGCTTGTTAAGAAAGATTTTACGAATTTTTTGTTTGGCGTTAGTATATGAAGAGCAAGACGTCACAGCCGCCATGTTGGTGGTCCAATTCGAAAGAATTTAAATTAGACTCTTTTGTCTGGAACACCAACATGGAGGCCATGGCTTTTGTTGAGTTGGTCCCTGAAAATGCTCTATAGCAACAAAATTTAGACCAAAAATACGAATAAAAATTGAAATAGATCTACCTTTTCTGGGTAAACCTTTTTCTGAGACAGAAAAAGATTTTAAAGTGAAAAAATCTTACAGAACAATCAAGCCGGGCAAAACGTCATAAAGGGCATAATTATGACTCGAAAATTGACGGTGTTATATTTTAGTCTAATTTTAAAGATCATTGAAAACTGTAGAGTACCTTTTTTGACAGGTTTTTTTTTCTCGCTTCGTTTTGGAGATATTTTGTTTGGAGAACCTACATGGTTGTTGTTGTGGACAAATCTCGTGCTAATCGTTCATTTTGAGCGAATTTATTTGATAGCGACAAAATTATATAAAATTTTAAAACGAGTCATTATGCATATGTGACGTAGAAAGTTGGTCCTTCACGTATCATACAAAATGAAATATCACCAAAACGAAGCAAGAAAACAAAAATCTGTTAAAGCTATACTCTACAGTTTTCAATGATCTTTCAAATTAGACTAAAAATAGCACCGTCATGTTCAATTTTTGAGTCATATGCCCTTTAAACATATATACAGCGGCACGAATTTCGTGAGAAAAAACGTAGCTTTTGTTTTTTTTGTTAGAAATGGTAATTATAGTAATTACATTTATCACTGATATCAGAAAATTGGAAAAGATCATAAGTATGAGCTCATATGGATAAGTTTTTTTCTATCTCTCCTACAAGAACTGCAGGGAAGATCATATAAAAAAGCATGGGGAAGTACTGTACTAGCCAGGCATTCACTCCTAATTTTATGCGCGAATATGTAGCTATGCATATCTTCCGCCTTTAGATATCTTGACCCAATATAGCTAAATAATACTGGCATTTTATTAAAGATCCACAGTCAACGTGATGTTTTGCGCACTATATAATGATTTGATTGTTTTGTATTCCGCCATTTTATTAGCCACGACGCACTTTAGTGACGAAAGATTAATATCCGAAGCGTATCCTCATCAATCTCCATTATTCTTAGACGATGTCATATTTTTCATAGTTAGAATATGTTAATACATCATTGATTGAGATTTTGGCGTGTGTTTTTATCTTAACCAATGATTTTAGAAAGTTTTCATTTTACAAAATAGATGGCTAATCATAGCTTCTATATTTTCCGTTCGTGGAAGATAAACAAGTGAGGGTATAATAGAAAAGAACATCGTTGACACGTTCAACGATACATGAATAACCGTCCTTTGGACGGAAGCGAAAGAAAGCCTGGGAATACGGGGGCTTTCGAATAGCGACTTCGCAGAAATCCTGCTCCATTAAAGAATGGACGAACTGCATGACCTTAGCAGGCGATCGATGGGGCAGGAATGAGGATTTCATCAAAACACCAGCGAGTAAATGTATTAAAGTTTTTTTGTTTATAATAAAGCTAATGAGTATCATTTTTAGTGTATGACTATTTTGGAAGACAACACTATTTTAGCTCCCGCGTATGCGTATAAGGCGGCGTATTACACATTTATATAGGGCGCGAAGCATCACGGTTGACTGTGATCTTTAGGCTTTTTAACTACTAGCTAATTAATAAATTAAAGTGTAAAGCTCATCAGCTTTACACTGCTAGTATTTTAAAGACGCATCAAGTTGCCATTTTGTTCTGGAATATATAATTATGTGCTGCAATAATAATTTGAAATAAATTATTGAGTATCAACAAAGTTAACACAGATGTTTTCATGCTATATATTTTCATCTACACAAAAATCCTGAAGTAATATCAATTCAGTTCGTCAATAAGTCTGCAGAAAGTCTTTTTATTCACTGCAGTGTAATTTTCCCATATGTTACCTCCCTGAGCGTTTTGTTTCTTTAACTAAAGTATTAATATAAATAATGAACAATTTAGCTGCTTCTCGGTATCCAAACATGTTATGACAGATATACTATAGTTCAAATAGATAACGAAGAATTGAAAACTTGTCAAAACTAAGCGTCAATTTTAAAAATGCTACCATTTCTCTCTGCAAGTTTCATCGAAGAAAGTTAGGAAAAAGGAAGGAAAATTTTAAGAAAGCTACGGATGGAGAGGGAACAGTGGTGCCTAAATTACTTTTTTTCATTATTTAAACATATTTGAAATTATTTTCTCCAAGAGCTGAAGCTCATCGAGGGAGATCATGACATATTAAAATTACTGTTGAGTACTGGACAATTTAAATAAAAAAGACACACAAATAAAAGAAGATAATAAAGAAAAAGATAGCAATAATAGATGGCTATATGTTAAAGCTTAACAAAATCATGAATCATATACACAATTGGTAAACCGTTTAGAATTCAATATAAACAATTGGGCATTATGCAGTAACGTCTGGTTATCTGCATATCCAAGTTTATCTGAGCCTTGCAAAAATAGGTGTACTTTCTGATTTTCTGATAAGCTCGACCATATAGTTGCGAGAAGCCGTGCAGATGTAGAGAATATAATTTTTGACGTTGAACAGCATATAGAGGACAATGTACAAAATAATGACTCAAAGTTTCAATAATTCCCCAGTGGCATTCGCAAATGGGAAAGATTTACAACCAATTCGATACAGGTAGAAATTAAGGCGCAATGACCAAGACGAAGTCTTGTGTGTAATGTTGAACTATATATACTTAGCGAAGTATTATAGAGCGTATTATATTTAGTTACACAGAAGTTATCTCGTAATTTTGATTTAAACAAAGATATAGATTCCACATTACGTAAATTACGACCAAGTTCATTCCAAGCAGTTATGTCAGATGGATAAAAAGAGATCTTTTGACGCTCAGTTTAAGAAGAGATGGAGATAATATTTTCACTTGATCGCAATGAATTTTCAGATCTTCACTAACCTGTAAGGGCAGAATATCACGTAGGTAGGATGGAGTGAGAAGATTAATAATTTTATAGAGAAAAAACATCTTATGTAAATATCTTCTGGTTTTAAGATCCTCCCAGCGCAGTTCGTTCAATAACCGACCTTTCTTGTGCCTTTAATAGCACCTGTAACTACGCGTGCTGCTTCGTATTGGATTTCTTCTAAAATGTTGCTTTCATATTCACTACATCAATCCCAGATGACATCTGCATACTCCATAACAGGTCTTATTAATGATTTGTATAAAGAAATAAGAGTTGACCTATCTAGCCTATATTTCATACTTTTTGAAACATTCAGCTTTTTGCTAGCTTTTTTATGCATGCCAAAATATGTTGTGACCATGAAAGATTTGATGTAAGAGTTAATCTTAAGTGAGGAATGGGATGTAACTTCCCTTAGTAGCTGGTTATCCAAACATAAGTTTGGATGAATTGGTTTTAAATGCTTTGTGGAGAAAGTGATAGTCTAAAATTTAAAAGGATTCATAACCACTAACCAATTTTTACCCCAAGCATTAATTTTTTTCTAAGTCCTTATCTAATTGGGATGCAGAAAGAATCAGATCGTCAACGATATCGAGTAATGATGTGTCATCAGCATACAAATTAGAAATAATTAGATTCCACACATCTTCACAGATACCGTTGATATAAATTAAGAAAAGAAGTGGCCCGAGCACAGAACCCTGTGGAACACCACACTCATATGAAGCCATGGTGAACAATGTCCTTCAATAGTAACTCTTTGGCTTCTATTTGACAGGTAGGTTCGGAACCAACTTAATTAAAAGCGAATCACCTACTCCAAGATTTTCTAATTTGTGAACGAGTCCTTTATGCCAAACCTTGTCAAATGCTTTACTTAAATCAAGGAAAACCAGCCGTATTTCCTTACCCATATCCAAGGCCTGATAGATTGTATGGATTATATATGAGAGTTGATTAATAGTACCATCACCAGGTCTAAAACCAGACTGAAACTTATTAAAAAACCTACATTGACTAAAAAATCGTACAAGTTTTTTAGGACTATTTTTTCCTGAATTTTGGAAATTGAGAGTAAGAGTGCTATGGGACGACAATTATTTTTATGTTGCCGGTTCTCTTTTTTGTATGTAGGAATAATATTGGCTTTTTTTCCATTTCTTAGGATATTCACCTAATTGTAAACTCAAATTAATAAGCTTAATGAGTGTCTTGGATATACCAGGACGATAAAGTTTGAGAATTTTATTTCCAATACCATCGTGACAAAAAGCTTTAGAAATGTCAACCTCAAATAACAAATCAGAGACCTCTTGTTCGGTGGTCTAGATTATTGCTAACGTGGTTTCCACCCAAGGACCGGTAATGGTTCAATGAGATCAATTGAGATTACTAATTCAGCTATGATCTGTTCGCTATGTTCATGAACACGTCGTGCAGTGGTAGAAACTACAGACGTCAAATGAATAATGGATCGATTCTCGCCAAAGAATTTTTTTAAATTTTAGCACCAACAAATATTTGGAAATTAATTCTTTTTTTTCTCCAAAAATATTTGCTCAAGATGAAAGCAAACAGTATATTCCTACTTCCTTTACCCAAAAGAACACATACAAGCCATTTACACCGATTTTAAAGCCCGGTGAAATCCGGTGTAATCCGCTCGTGCCTTATTTAAAATGCTGCTCCGACCCACTAGTGTATAGTTCGGATCATTATAGATAATTTAAAGTCCGATGGAATCGGGTGCAAATGGAGAAAGTTTTACACAAGGCACCGGCTCATTTCATCGAAATTCACCGGGGTTTAAATCGTCTACAAATAGTTTAAATGTGTTCATTAGGGAAAAATAAGTAGGAATCTACGGTTGGCTTTCGTCGTGTGTGAATATTTATGTAGAAAAAGCATAAAAATATTTCAAAGTATTGTCACCGAATAAAGGATTGAGATCACTAGTTCAGCTATGTTGTGTTCGCTATGTTCATGAACACGTGGTGCAGTGGTAGAAACTACAGACGTCAAATGAGTAATGGATCGATTCTCGCCGAAGAATTTTTTAAATTTTAGCACCAAGAAATATTTGGAAATTAATTCTTTTTTTTCTCAAAAAATAGTTGCTCAGGATGAAAGCAAACGGTATATTCCTACTTCCTTTACCCAAAAGAACACATACAAGCTATTTACACCAGATTTAAAGCCCGGTGAAATCCGGTGCAATCTGCTCGTGCCTTATTTAAAATGCTGCTCCGACCCACTAGTATATAGTTCAGCTCATTATAGATAATTTAAAGTCCGATGGAATCGGGTGCAAATGGAGAAAATTTTACACAAGGCACCGTTCATTTCATCGAAATTCACCGGCGTTTAAAGCGTCTACAAATAGTTTAAATGTGTTCATTAGGGAAAAATAAGTAGAAATCTACCGTTGGCTTTCGTCCTGTGTGAATATTTATGGAGAAAAAGCATAAAAATATTTCAAAGTATTGTCACCGAATAAAGGATTGAGATGACTAGTTCAGCTATGATCTGTTCGCTATGTTCATGAACACGTGGTGCAGTGGTAGAAACTACAGACGTCAAATGAGTAATGGATCGATTTTCGCCGAAGAAATTTTTTAAATTTTAGCACCAAGAAATATTTGGAAATTAATTCTTTTTTTTCTCCAAAAATATTTGCTCAGGGTGAAAGCAAACGGTATATTCCTACTTCCTTTACCCAAAAGAACACATACAAGCTATTTACACCGATTTTAAAGCCCGGTGAAATCCGGTGCGATCTGCTCGTGCCTTATTTAAAATGCTGCTCCGACCCACTAGTATATTTCAGCTCATTATAGATAAGTTAAAGTCGGTTGGAATCGGGTGCAAATGGAGAAAATTTTACACCAGGCACCGGCTGATTTCACCGAAATTCACCGGCGTTTAAATCCAGGGGCGGATCTAGGGGTCGTCAAACCAGTCACGCGACTAACGTAAAAATTACAAACTTAATTAAAGTCTGATTAAAGCATTAATTATTCGACCAATAGTCCAGTTATTATTTATCATGCAGTGACATTTTATAATAGTCCAGTATCTATTATCATGCAGCGCTAGCAATTAACATTCCAATTGAACTGTAGTCCAGTGATCAAATTTCATACAGTGGCTGAGCCGACGAGCTTAGTCAAGTCAATGAGCAGCTGACATACGGAAAGTTGGTCAGTCAAAAAGTCAAAATCCAGTGTTCTGATTGGTCTAGACGCTTATTTCCATGGAAACAAGCGATTTTTTGCAAATTTGACTGATCTGTGGGGAGTTCTGACCGATTTACAAAAGTCAGGGGCGCCCCATTAGTCTGAATATAATTAATATTATATTTCACGCGCGCGTGGTAAAGTCTTTCCGAGCGCGCGCTCATTCGAAGTGTCATGTTGGAGCTTTGTCGAAAGATTCAGTTTAAAGATATATATCTACGGAAAATTCAGAAATGTCTGCTGCTCTCATCCTTGTAGTATTCGTGAAACGGTTGAATCCGCATTTGCGGTGAATGATTTAGCTGTCTTACAAGACTGTTGCGCTGATCTTGGGAGGAAAATCGACGCTAAATATCGGAGAGTTCGATTCAGTGAGCAGTTGCTAGGCGCTATGAGTAGCACGAACTACAGTTTGACTGTTTGAGCAGAAGTATTGGCGCCGAGATCTTTATTCTGAAATGCAATAAGGTAAATTTAATGTGATATGTAAATTTTATTTCGTTTTAGACAGCATAACAATACTTATAAGCGAACAAGATGCACGCCACGCATATGTAAATACGCGTATGCGGCGTATCTTGATTTAGCCATGAATTTTGATTTACACAACAAATTTGCATATTTGTTGAAGGACCGTCAGAACTCAGGAGGCTATTAATATTGAGGATAACCGATATAAATGCATTAATGCAGCATACATAGGATCTAAAGGTCAGGTTTTATTGATGAATGTTCAAACTTTAATATTGATATATGTTTATTTGAGTAATATGACACTGTAGTGATTACTAGTCAAGTGATCAATGACTCAACAAGGCTATTTATAGGCAACATAAATGAGTGTAATACCATCATGAGTTAGTTAAACATAATACTAGCAATCCGTAATTTGATAAAATGAAACATCTTCCACACTTATCACATTTCTGCAAGTACTTCTCTTTTAAATTTCCCTAAAGAGCGAGTTGTGAGAGTCAGTGAGATTGATAATTGCTATAATTATCTCCCAATTCATGAGGTTAATTTTTTGTCACGCCGGGTCAGCTCTTCCCAAAAATCGGCCATCTGATATAAACTTTTTCAATATATTTCGGATGGACATGAAACTTGCTACATCAATATAACTTTCCATTCCGAACAATCGTATGTTTTTTATTTTTGAGATTTAACGGTTTTTGGCGGGAAAATGACGTCACGAAATCTCCAGTTAAAATTTATTTTCAATATCTTAATAGTTTTTAAGCAGAATGTGGAAGATCATGTCATGAAGAGTTCAAAACTGAAAACAGATTTTAAATATCTTAATCTAATCACGAGATACCGGGAGTTTAGAATCGAATTTTCCACCATTTTGTTACTATTTTTAGATTTTTCACGGTTTTTGTAGTGAAATAACTTTGTATTAGGTTTAGATATTTAAAATCCGTTTTCAGTTTTGAACTGTTCATGACATGTTCTTCCAAATTCTGCGACAAAACTATTAAGATATTGAAAGTAAATTTTAACTGTAGGTTTCGTGACGTCATTTTCCCGCCAAAAACCGTTAAATCTCAAAAATAAAAAACATACGATTGTTCGGAATGGAAAGTTATATTGATGTAGCAAGTTTCATGTCCATCCGAAATATATTGAAAAAGTTTATATCAGATGGCCGATTTTTGGGAAGAGCTGACCCGGCGTGTGTTGAAGCTGCTTTCAGAGTGCTGCAAATGGCGTTTCTGAGGTTTAAATATAAAAAATTTCCTGGGAACAAACACCCAGGGGGACAGACGCCCCCCCCTCCCCCCTGGGTGGGTGGATTGTACATCTGAAAACTTTGACTAACGTACGAAAAATCCTGGATCCGCCCCTGTTTAAATCGTCTACAAATAGTTTAAGAGCGAGTCTCTACAAAAGTCAAACATACCGCGGCAAGGCTCAAAATTTTAAATTCGCTCTACTTTTGACTTTACTGATCTTTATTGTTTGTCATTGCATGTAAAAAGTGACAGATTTCTCCATTTGCCATCCTTTCAAATCTTATGAGATTTTGCACGAGCACGATTGGAAAACTGCTCTTTTCAGAAATGTATAATTTATTTTGGGCAAATAAATTCACGCGCTACGAGAAAGAGTTAACTTTGGTTCATTAAATATGGAAAAATCACTGTTTGGCAATTGACCATTTGCGTAATAGACTAAATTTTGATCTCAACAAGTCTAGACAAAAATTTCATCCCAGCTTGAAAGAGCATCACAAAATTAGTAATATTCCAAAATTTCGTTGCGAAACGTTGTATAAAAATGCGGATAATATAGCCTTGCGAAATATAAATGATAAATAAACTATATGCTAAAGAAAACCTTAACAATTTAAAATAATAGATAATCAGTCTGTAAGCGTCAGTGCATAGTTTTAAATGTTTCTTTATTGGATTGCAAGGCTTCCGAATGTGGTGATTAATATATCTCCAATGTTCATCGCGGAGAAGTGACATTATCGACATTATCTTACGTGCATGGGATAATAGCGTGAGGTGGTTGGAAATACGGCTGCTTTTTCTGGACGCATGTTGGAACACAATGAAAGTACTAAACATTACGTAGTCCACTGTGAAGTTGTCCTTCACGGAGGCCATGATCTGACCATCATTGACACAATCACTAGGTCTGCAAGAGAACTTCCAATAAAATCGCCAAGTTTTAATTAATTAACGTTACAAATAAACATTGTATGCGTTTTCCATGTACGCGTTTTCCATGTACGCGTTTTCGATGTACGCGTTTTCCATGTACGCGTTTTCCATGTACGCGTTTTCCATGTACGCGTTTTCCATGTACGCGTTTTCCATGTACGCGTGTACGTGTACGCGTGTACGTGCACGCGTTTTCCAGACAACCCAGTGTCATTACTTCCGCCAAATCGACAGGAAGCCCGCCACCTATAATGTAAACATTTAGCTTTTTCGATATGTCAGTATAAAAATAAAATAGAATTTCTGCAACATTAATTTTGACTCTTTGTTTCTAAGAATATTAATAATTGTAAATGGAACACGAATGGAAGTTGTGTGAATTGTTAGCTGATTTCTGATAGATTGGATTCCAAGAAGTTTGAGTCGATGTATAAGGCGGAGATGTAAACAACCGAACGGTCGACAATATTAAATTCCTGGTATAAACTCCAAAAGTGGAACAGCTCAAAGAAAATTTTTGCATTCAAGGTATGTATATTTATATTTTCTTCAAATTCTCTAAACTAAAGGCGAAGAACAATGATGTTTTAAGCGAGTTTATTTCAAGGGGTTTTTAGTCATGCATCGGACCATTCGCGTAATAGACTAAATTTTGATCTAAACAAAAATTTCATCACAGCTTGAAAGAGCATCACAAAATTAGTAATATTCCAAAATTTCGTTGCGAAATGTTGTAAAATGCGGATAATATAGCCCTGCGAAGTTTGCAATTTTCAGTCATTTTAGATTACTAACGGGAAATTGACAGCCCGATACGCTTTGAGGCTGTCAATTTCCCGTTTGTAATCTAAAATGACTGAAAATTACAAATTTCGCAAGGCAATATTATCCGCATTTTACAACATTTCGCAACGAAATTTTGGAATATTACTAATTTTGTGATGCTCTTTCAAGCTGGGATGAAATTTTTGTCTAGACTTGTTGAGATCAAAATTTAGTCTATTACGCAAATGGTCAATTGCCAAACAGTGATTTTTGCATATTTAATGAACCAAAGTTAACTCTTTCTCGTAGCGCGTGAATTTATTTGCCCAAAATAAATTATACATTTCTGAAAAGAGCAGTTTTCCAATCGTGCTCGTGCAAAATCTCATAAGATTTGAAAGGATGGCAAATGGAGAAATCTGTCACTTTTTACACGCAATGACAAACAATAAAGATCAGTACCCGTCGCTCTTTATTGTGCACAAATGTGTTCAGTTGTTCAATTATCATAAAACCACTTTTAATAAACGAGGGAGTGATGTATCTTTAGCAGAAAGTATAATAAGGCTCTTTGGATTTAGGGTTTGGATACCAGGATTAAGTAAACATACGCAATTTCGGCCATTTTTCGATTGCGAAAATCGGTCCTCACAGCTGAAATATTTTTTTGCCTTTTTTCATAAACAAAAGAGTATTTTTTTAAAAACTAACCATATGACGTTTCATACTTTGTCATATTTAACTTAAAATCAAAAGTAGAGCGAATTTAAAATTTTGAGCCTTGCCGCGGTATGTTTGATTTTTGTAGAGACTCGCTCTTAAATTCTAATGCTGGAAGATTTTACTCATGGAACATTGGAAATTAATACGGGAAGGTGGTTCATAAACAACATAATAACACTGTCTTCTGAGTCCAGCAATGCAACTAGTGGAGCACACTGTATACACCTTTGTTACACAGTATGTGTGTATTTGCGTTGTCGTGATTTTCTGCCGAAATGTTTTTCAATAGAAAAGTTAAGGCTATACAAGAAGCACAGTACTGACTATTTTTTAATAGAGACTTATTGCCACTGCTGCTATTACACTTGTACAAGCAATTTGTTTTCTTATATGAAGAAATTATGTTGTTTTTGCGATATAGGTTCAAGTTTTTTACGTGTTTTTCCAAAAATGCAGCAAAATTTTTGTGACTCTGATATATGAATTGGAACAAAAGGCTTCGCTCAGAACGCAAGAAATCGCATTTCCGAGGTCCTAGATTTCAAAATTTCCCCCTACAAATGCGAGATCTTATGTATGCATCAGTCAGCTCAGGAGCTGGATCCGCCCCTGACTGACCTTGAATGTCAATTTACTAATTTGCGCAATGTCTATAACTTGCGCGACACTACACATTACAGAAGAGGCAAATCTTGTTTGTGAGATAACAGCTATTTCACGAGAATGTCGTTTGAAAGCCTGCTCAGTTTTGAAAGAAATTAATAGTTGTGAAATCTGAAGCTAAATATATATGTCGCATTTTAAAATCTCTTGCCAGAATTCACTGGCCGTTAAAATTTGAAAACCTTTCAGTTTGAAAACCATTGACTGCACGAATTTGATACAAGGCTGAATCGAAATCATGCATGATATTGATAGGTACTGGTTGATCATGATTGCATGTGAAGTGATAATATGCTTCTAATGCACCGCAACATTGTTGCAGTTCCGCCAGTTTGTTGAATTACTTTTGTATTAATAATAATAACAACACTTTGAAACACTAAATACTCAGTAGAATATTTTATTTCAATCCAAATGATTTCTATATTTCTGCAACAGAGCATGCACATACATAAATGTATATGCTATACATATATACATACATTTGGAATATATGACATGTAATTAGAACAGCAGAACTACCATAACCGGAGTGAATGTCTAAGCGCATTTTACAACGCAAATATACGCTTTACTGTCGAAAACGAAGTCACAGACCATTGGTAGTAAGCTGCTACACATTATTGAACTATTAATACACGTTGCAATGTATCTGTAATTTTTTAGTAAACATTTTCTTCCAAATGTCAACGTTCTTACAGTGTAACTTATACTGTGGGATTTGCGTTTACCCTACCATTTACGTCACGAAATGTTATTCATGCATAAATTAGCATACGCGGAATTTTCCGAAGATGGTGGCCGACTGTTAAAATTTGTTCAACATTTTCGCAAATTATCTGAACAACTAAATGCAATGGACAAACAAAAATATGAAATTAAGTATTCCATTAGTACGCTTAATAAATACAGACAATAAAAAAATTTGTTGCCATTGTCCTTTAAAAACCAAACTTACCTCGCCGATGTTGATTAGAAGAATAAACCAGTCAGCAATGTCATTTTTATTAAACAAATGTTCATCCAGTGTGAAAAATTTGGTTTATTGTTTTGATCAAACTAACGTATTGCAACAAATCTCACCCATATACAAGTGCTAAATCCAGAGCAAGGTTTACAAGAAAGATTGCATACCATGTGATTATTGTAGGAAGTGTGCCTTCAGTCGTAGCCGATGTGCCCCAAGGCCCAAACTTCGAAAGTATATTCTAATGACTAAGTTACAAAGGTAATGAGGAAAATTGCAATCCATTTAGAAACTCAAAAGAGGAACGCTTGGCGTAGTTTACCTGTAACCGATATGATATATGTTTTTGAGGTAATTGACGCAATCAAACACTTGGTGTGCATAAATTACCAGCATGTCTTTGTTTGGTGTGAATTGATTTCTGCCCACCTTTAGTACACGAGTGCGGTTTAGACAACAAATTCTCTGGCAATCATCAGAGTCACGATTTTGATTTTGTTGTAAACCTTGTCTAGATTTATCATGCATGCACTTATATATACGCGAGATTTATTATAATACGAATATGCAAGAATTCCTGACGCGTTAATATGATCAGAAAAATAAACCAAATTTTTCACACGGGATCAACATATTTGTTTAATTAAGAGGAGATGTTTTTGTATGTTAGTATAATATACCACTTGTGGTTATGACTAAATTCAAAATTTTTATTTTTCGATACGTTTCTTAATCGGCAAACGAACTTTAAAAGTATGTTTAGTGCTTTATCTGTAAAATAATACTAAAATGAAGAGATTTTAGATGACACGCCAAAGAGAAAATGATGACTGAAGTAAGTAAGTGTTGCTTATATGACAGTAAATATGGCGTCAATTTTAAAGCATCATTGTTAATTGTATTTTAATTGACAATTTTTAACTATTAATTATTTTATGTTTCTCAACCGGCAGATGCATTTAATTAAAAAGGTAGCTAACTGTATAAACTAGAGAATAAAGCTAAAACAAAGTAATTTTGAGAGGAACGCCAAAACGATTTTAGGTTTTGAACACTTTTCATTGAAATACGTGACATTGAAAAAAATCGCCTCTTAATTAATGAGGTTGATTGCTGTTTATGACTATGATTTTCAAAATTTTCGTTTTCATGATTGATATTGCATGGTTTGAATAGAACTTAGTAAATTTACTGTAATTTAAAAAGATAACTGACAATAATTGTCGCCACTGATCCGGCCCCTATCATAAATCAGTTAATTGTAGAAGCTATTTGCGAAAACCTAAGCACTGCATGTTACGACGGCATTAAACTTTGAATTAGATTTTCAAGTTGTTATTTCGCCATGTTTGTTCAAGACCAAATATATTTCCTTTTCTTAGGCGTTTGACCTGGTGGGATAATGCGAGCCAGATAAATTTAATTTAACCTGTGCATGTCACCTGTCGAATTTAGCTGCATGGGTTGGCTGTGTTGTCATTTATTCGGAATTTTCCAAAGAGAAACAACACGAATTTCTAAACGCGTTCAAGAACGCGTTCCTAAAGGCTAATAATGTCCAATCAGGAAAATTATCCGTGGATTGGAACGGACAAGAAAATTTTTCTTTGTCTTGTGAGCTCTGGATTGGAACTAATGACTTTAACACAAAGAAAAATTTTCTTCTCCGTTCCAATCCACGGATAATTTTCCTGAGTGCAAATTAGCTTTAACGCGTTCTGGAAGGTGTTCCGAACTCGTCCTGGAACGCGTTCTCGAAGGTGTTCCGAACGTGTTTTGGAACGCGCGTTCCGAACGCGTTTTGGAAGGTGTTCCGAACGCGTTCGCAGCATTAGGTTGCTTCTGACTTCTGAGCAGTACTGAATCTACCTTAAGTACATTTAAAGTTTGTCCGTTCACTAGAACCATGGCCAGGTATATCAATCATGTTTTCGCTCGCTGCCCTGGTTTAAATAAATGATTACAAAACCCAGTCGAATTGTAATCAAGACCCAACGTTTCGACACTCCAGTCTAGTGTCTTCATTAGGGGTGATCTAAAGTTGCAGTGTGGTTTCTTAAATACTCAAGGGATGACGTCATCTGCCAATAAGATGCATGTATTACTCTGGCAAATAGGCACCGTCAACCCTATTCAAAGCATGATTACTCATACTTATATGCCAACGCTTCTAGCGCCTAGCGGGCATCGTCTTTGACCATAGCGATTGTTTGTGCACGATAATTACCCACGCAATCTTGTGTTTAGTGTCACACAGATGTTTTGCTGAAGCTGATTTCCCCTTCTCTAAAGTAGAAACAGCTTTTTGATGTTCACCTCATGGTATAGAATATACAACATGAGTTTTCTGATTTGTTCTAACAGGATCCAGTTTCTGCTTTGCGAAAATATGGTCTAAAGTCAAATAGGGTTTTAAGGCAACCTTAAAGGTGCTGTCAAGTGCGTAATGTAAACAAACTGCTATACTTGTAAAATATGATATACTAACTGAATATATAACACTGTTCTGGTTTAGTATGCTCGTAAATGAATATAAATCAGAGTTTCAATTCAGAAAAAGTTCAAGAGATGCGAAAATGTGGGCAATGTTTACATCTGTGGGTCCCCCTTTGTTATGAGCAGAACCGATGCGCAGAACGGATTTGACAGCATCAATATTACAATTACTTACTTAAGATTCTCTTGATTGGTTCTGTGACATCTTGTATGTATGGAACTATTGCATAGCCCTTAACAGAGGTATCACCCTCGAGTTATTTTGGTTCTTACAATCAGGGGATATCAGGCAATCACTGAGAAAAAGCTACGTAATCGTTTTCCCCTAAAACGTTTGGTACATATAGCTTGAGAATCACTGTTTGTTTGATGGCAAGGATCATTTCAAGCAAAGTTTTTGCTACGTATCTTTATGGCTAACTGGATGGTGAGAGTCGTATGACAAATATTTGTGTGTGTGTGGGGGGTGCGATAAACATTTATCACTTATTTACTGAGATCGAGGGAAACAGTATGTTTTGTGGACCCGAGACCGCCGTTGTTGCCCGAGGCGAAGCCGAGGCAAAGTGCCCTTCGATGGCAAAGTGCCCTTCGATGGCAAAGTGCCCTTCGATGGCAAAGTGTCAAAGTATAAATTTAACCGGTTATTGGAATAACTGGATAAATGGAATGCCGTAAATGTTTAGTAAAAAGTTTAAAAAATGAACTTTGGAACTTCATGTTTGACACGCATGCGCATTGCACCCATTTTATTATTGATCGGTCAATAAATGTTTGATTGCGGACCGATTGCCAAACATGACGTTTTGTAGACCGGCACGTGACATGGTTTTGACCAATCAGCAAACAGAAAAATTGAACTTTGACACTAACTATATAACAACAGTCTTAACTTCCCTTCGACAGTTCTGTGAACATTCAAATCTAAAAAATCTAAATGTCCACGTTCTACCGTGAATTGGATGGACGGCTCGATAGAATTTAAATGTAGCAGCCGAATATCGATTTCATTTCTAGAAACCGCAAAGATGACATCATCGACGAAACGTTTCCAACACGATAGAGTAGAGACACCGGAACAGCAGCTAACGCTCTTTAATTTGTTCGACATCTTCCATAACTAAATTAGCAATTACTGCCGATACTGGTGACCCCATCGCTGTTCCAAAAACCCGTTGATAATAACAGCCCTCAAACACAAAGTATGTCTTGTTGATCAATAATATCTTCTACAGGCAAGGACTGGTCTTTGCAACAAAGTGGCATCGTGTCTTAGTCTTTTTGTTGCAACCTTGATGGCAAAATCAACTGGGATTTTTGTAAACAAGGAAACGACAAATGATACCAACATTTGATCTGCTTTACAGTAAGATTTTTACTTCTTACAAATTCTGCAAAATAACAGGAATTTTTTACCGCGTTTTCGGTATTTCCCACAACAGGGGACAAACTTTTTCTTCAAAAAACTTGAAACTCCATATGTAGGAGTATTCACAAAGGACACGATAGGTCTCAATGAAATATCCAGTTTATGGATTTTCGGTAAACCATAGAAACGTGGAGATAGTCTATCACTGCTGTATAACTTTTCATACGTAGCCTTGCTGATAATATTGGATTTCCTAAGAATGCTACTGACCTCAGCTCTTACCAATCGCTTAGCATGATCGTCCAGTGGAAAAATTCCTTCTTCAACAGAAGCAATGATTTCGGCTGTTGGAATTCGGTTAGGTACCAACCGCAAATTTTAGGCCGTGTTCAAGCCCCTTCTTTTCCAACTCACTTAGCTCTTTAGATGAGAGGTTTTTAAACCACCTCTTCCTTAAGATTCGAAGCGCCTTTCCCTTCCAAGAGCGCTTGCATACGATGGGCCTTTGCCTTCTCAAAGCCCTTCGTCTTCCAAGGGCCTTTGCCCTGGCCTTCGAGGGGCCTTTTCTTTGAAGCAAACAATGGCTCCACATATTGTGTAATGCTTCAAACTACTCAACATTTTAACCGTGGCAACATTCTACATCCTAGAACTCTCTGGTAATGAAAAATCCTCCTACCGAGCCGCACCATGGCCAAGACTCGAGTGATTGTGAGAAATGAAGATGTTTGCTTCTTACAATCATACAATGCACGCTTTGCCTTCGGACAACCTTATCTTCATAAGTTGTTGCCTTCGAAATTTAAGGCATTTGTCTTTGCTTTCAAAGAGTCTTTGCCTTTGGAAGGCCTAATCCTTGAAGCTACAGCTCAACACATATAATTCTTCAAACTACTCCATCGTTTTAACCGCGGCAACATTCTCCGTCCTCGACTCTCTGGCAATGCAACATCTTCCGACCCAGCCGTACCAAGACTCGAGTGATTGTGAGAAATGGAGATGTTTTCTTGTTACAGTCGTGCAATGCACTCTTAGCAATGTACGACTGTAACAACATGCCCTTGCATTTGCCTTTGCCATCGAAGGGCCACTGCCATCAAAGAGCCATTGCCATCGCTTTGCCTTCGACAGACCTTTGCCTTTGCTTTCCAGGAGACTTTGTTTTGCCCTCGATGAACCTTTGCCATCCAAGAGCCTTTACTTCAAAGTGCCCTTTGCCTAATATGGCCTTCGCCTTTACTTTCGAAAAGCTTTCGCCTTTACTTTCGAAAAGCCCTTGCCTTCGGAGGGCGGCAAGGGCCTTTACCTTTGCGATCGAAGGGCCTTTGCTTCAAAGTGCCCTTGCATTTGCTATCGAATGGGCATTTCCTTGAAGGCAACGCTCCACATATAATAGGGAGTTTACGATCTGCGACGCGGCCGGCTCAACGACGCGGTCTAAATTTCAGCTCAGGAATGAGCGGTAAGTAATTTGATCACTGTAATAAATATTTGACGCTTCTTCAAATATCCTTACAAACTGCTATACGTTCGACTGAAGCGATGCAATGTTCGCTGTATAATTTCTACTTTAAGTAACACCTCTTGAGTCGCATTAAGCTTTCACGTTGCCTGAAAGACGTAATAAGGCTTGTTTAACGCTGTGTTGAGAATGACAACGCGGTTGACACTACCCCTGAGACCACGAATTATTGACAGTTTTTGTCTTGAATGAAAAATTTCTTTGTAAGTTCTTTGTAGGTTTGCATGGCGATAAAACATATAACACTATTGTTTGTGGAAACATCAAATTTATATATTTTGAAAGCGCGTCGTCGAGCCGGCCGCGTCGTAGATCGTAAACTCCCTAATGCTTCAAACTACTCCCCCCATTAGTGAGGCGGATATGTGTAAAATTATTGATCAGTAGTTCCCGTTGAGGTTAAAATGATGTAGTTTTATTTGCTTAATAGATATTCGAAGGGCCCTTGTCTTCGAAGGAAAGGGCCATTGAAGGCAAAGGCAAGGGCCCTTCGATATCAAAGGCAAGGGCACTTCGATATCAAAGGTCCTTCGATCGCAAAGGGAAAGGCCGAAGGCCATTCAAGGCGAGCAAGTAAATAACACAACGAGCATAGTAAATAACACAGTAACTTTACTTACGAGTAGAGTAAGAAAAGCCAAATACTTATATAGATTAGCTTTGTCTGCGTCAGCGTAGGTAGTGATAATAACACAAGAAAACTTCGGATTGACAGGGATTCAACTACCTTAAAAACAAGTGAAATTTCGAAGGCCCTTCGTCGGCTACTAATATCCCGAGAAATGGCGCCTGAAAGTTGAAGTTTTACTTTCATTTTGAGATAGTTGTATCCCTCCCAGTGGTGTCAAGTAACGAAGTAATTGTACTTGAGTACAATTTTTGAGAAGTCAGCATGTAACAAAGTAAACTTTTTCTGGAGTACTTCTACTTGGAACGAAGTCGTTTTAAGAAGTAACGTTTTACTTCGTTAATTTCATTTTGTGGCGAAATATTTCATTACTTTCTAACTTTTGTTTAATTTTACGTGATCTGTTTCCGATTAATTTCACTTTCGGGATAGGTAATACGACCTCTAAATATATGCGCCTGGGATCTCTCGTTTTGTGACTTACTTATAAGCATTATTAATTTAATGGATTTCTTATATCTTCGACGGGGGTCTGGAAAGTATACCATACCGTGAAATATTGTATATCTGGTGCACGCATATAATGTGCTGTTTTGCGTCTTTTGTATGTCAATCCATTGGAGAAGTCCCCCCTTCCCCTCTATACGCCACAGACAATAGTACTTTTACTTTGTACTTCAAGTATTTTTTAAGGATACACTTTTTACTTAAGTACGTCTTGCTTCCAGTACTTTTTACTCTTACTCGAGTCGTTTTATTGCTAATTACTTTTACTCCAGCACAAATTCAAAGTAATTTAGTGATAATACGTCCACAGTGATAATACGTCCTCGTGATAAACCATGGATGACGTGTTGCATGTTGGACTCCACAAAAACTTGTTATTTGATTGACAATATCATTAGAAATCTATAAGTGATGATTCTAATAATATTGAAATAAAATTGTCGCTAATATCATGTAGTATGTTACTCAAAGAATTTAATCTGGTCAACCAGAAACAATGAATTGAGCACATTTTATTACGGCTGATAATCAATTAGTACGTTCTATTTGTAAATATCGTAACAAAAAATAACGACTTGCATTTATCAGAACGTTTTTTATTTAGCAATATTTCACCGTTTTCCGTTGGCGGGAATATTTTATGATTCCCGCGTAATATATTTATAGGCATGACCCGCGCTAGCTTTGTTCATGTGAACAGAAGATATCAGTACAACGGGTCAATGACTTGTCGCGGGGCAGTTGTTTATTCCGGGATCATGTGAACAGGGCCTTAAACCGAGATAACTTTTGCCCATATGAACAGGCCCTTTGAAGTCAGTTTTGTCCCAACTACTGTATCATTATAATGGCACCTTCAAGGCTATTCCTACTGTAGAACAACTGAACAATGAATCTGCCAATCGGGAGACAAATTCTATTTTGTTGACATTTTTGTTTAATTAATACATCAGCTTCAGATGACCATTATTTGTAATGACTATATATATAATAAGAAAGAAATTGTGAGCATTATTGTATACAATTGTGTGTTCCAATGTGGGCATCATACTGCTCGATTTAATAGCAGTCATCGCACCAGGAAAATAAAACAATTGCAAATGGCCACTATCGAAATTGTCCCAGGTCATACATGACTATTAAGACCAGTATTTCTCGCAGGCATCAAGCCTTGAGACTTCATTATGCATAAGTTATTTTATATACAGTAAAGCCCCACCAGTAGGTTAAGAACCACTATAGTCTGAAATTTTGGCAATTAAGCACCGAAAATACAAGTTTTTAAAAACTTTTTAAGTTTGGATATATGTCACAACAACCATATTAAGAAAATTGCCATTACAGTAAAATGATTATGATATACAGTAAAGCCCCGCATAAAAGTTCAGTGAATTTTGACTTGCTTCACACAATGACACAATACTTTTTTATATTCTACATATTAAATAGGAACTGTTACCCCTTTGATTTGATTTGACCAAAATATCCCCGCGAACACACACCAAAATATACAACTAGAAGGGATAGAAATGTTGTAAATGTATTAAGTACAGTCGATGTATATACCTGCTTCTATATGTATACCTGCTTCTATGTGTATACCTGGTATTAACTGCTTCATATTTAATACTGTAGACAGAAATGTTGTATAAAATTATGTAAATACAGTCGATGTATATTACTGTAAAACCTATAGCAATTCAAGATAAATATAAACATATAGCATTTCAGGATAACTTACTTTGAAACGACAACCCAAAACGGAAAGAGTATTCGATATTTTTTGAAAAAATGTTGTTGTTATGATTAAACTTACCAGCCCACCACGAGACTGAATCGGGAAGAAACCGGAAGTTACGCACTGAAACGAATCACACGTCACAAAACGTCATCAATCCATTGTTCTAAAATCTCGATTTTTTCTCCCTGTCTCCTCCACATAACTCGCGGAAAACCTGGGACCGACAGAATTAGTATGCTGCAGTACGAGGCAGCAATTATTCTTCATCTGTGATACGGGTGTCCGGGGGTCGAGACCGGCGTTGTTTACACCTCGCGAAACTCTCGACTAACGCGAAACTGGGACTAGCCTTCAAGTCCCACATTCCCGTACTTCGAAAGCTCCTTGACGCAAAACTTTCGGCTAAGCGTAATAGAAACTACAATAAAACATGGCTAAGGATTCATTTGCATACGGCTTGTTGCCATGCAATTGTACTCAGAAAATCATCTCAAAATGTGCTTTAAAATTCCCCTGAGCCAAAACTTTCTGCATCAATATACGTTTTGAACCTTTCTAAGTCGATCTATAACGAAAAATTTTTTTTTCGATTTGCCCGAAATTTTCTAAGTCAAACTTTGGTCGAAATTTTCTAAGACAAGCTCAACTTTAGTTGACTCAAGAATCCGGTTAACGGCTAAGCGTAGTAGAAACTATAATAAAACACGGCTAAGGATTCTTTTTTATACGGCTTGTACTCAGAAAGTTATAGATGGTCTATGACTAAAACATTTTTTCGATAATGCCGAAATCAGTTCTAACTCAAACTTTGGTCGAAATTTTCTAAGGCAAGTTCAGCTTTAATTAAAGGCCGTTTTCCACTATGAGGAATTTTCCGCGCGGAGCGGAATTTCTCTTGCCCTTTTCTAATTGATTTTTTTTCTTTGTGTTAAAGTCATTTGCTCCAACCCAAAGCTCAGAAAACAAAGAAAAACTTGTCCGTTCCAATCCACCGATAATTTTCCTGATGCTAAAATTTTCTTGGTGCTAAAATAAAACATGTCTTGGGCGAGAATCGATCATTCACTCATCTGTAGTTTCTACCACTGCACAACGTGTTCATGAACATAGCCAATTGATCATAGCTGAACTAGTGATCTCAATCCTTTATTCAGTGACAATACTTTGAAATATTTTTATGCTTTTTCTCCATAAATATTCACACCGGACGAAAGCCAACGGTAGATTCCTACTTATTTTTCCATAACGAACACATTTAAACTATTTTTAGACGATTTAAAGACCGGTGAATTTCGGTGAAATCAGCTGGTGCCTGGTGTAAAATTTTCTCCATTTGCACCCGATTCCAACAGACTTTAACTTATCTATAATGAGCTGAAATATACTAGTGGGTCGGAGCAGCATTTTAAATAAGGCACGAGCAGATTGCACCGGATTTCACCGGGCTTTAAAATCGGTGTAAATAGCTTGTATGTGTTCTTTTGGGTAAAGGAAGTAGGAATATACCGTTTGCTTTCACCCTGAGCAAATATTTTTGGAGAAAAAAAAGAATTAATTTCCAAATATTTCTTGGTGCTAAAATTTAAAAAATTTCTTCGGCGAAAATCGATCCATTACTCATTTGACGTCTGTAGTTTCTACCACTGCACCACGTGTTCATGAACATAGCGAACAGATCATAGCTGAACTAGTCATCTCAATCCTTTATTCGGTGACAATACTTTGAAATATTTTTATGCTTTTTCTCCATAAATATTCACACAGGACGAAAGCCAACGGTAGATTTCTACTTATTTTTCCCTAATGAACACATTTAAACTATTTGTAGACGATTTAAACGCCGATGGATTTCGACGAAATGAGCCGGTGACTTGTGTAAAATTTTCTCCATTTGCACCCGATTCCATCGCACTTTAAATTATCTATAATGAGCTGAACTATATACTAGTGGGTAGGAGCAGCATTTTAAATAAGGCACGAGCAGATTGCACCTGATTTCACCGCGCTTTAAATTCGGTGTAAATAGCTTGTATGTGTTCTTTTGGGCAAAGGAAGTAGGAATATACCGTTTGCTTTCATCCTGAGCAAATATTTTTGGAGAAAAAAAAGAATTAATTTCCAAATATTTTTGGTGCTAAAATTTAAAAAATTTCTTCGGCGAAAATCGATCCATTACTCATTTGACGTCTGTAGTTTCTACCACTGCACCACGTGTTCATGAACATAGCGAACAGATCATAGCTGAACTAGTCATCTCAATCCTTTATTCGGTGACAATACTTTGAAATATTTTTATGCTTTTTCTACATAAATATTCACACAGGACGAAAGCCAACGGTAGATTTCTACTTATTTTTCCCTAATGAACACATTTAAACTATTTGTAGACGATTTAAACGCCGGTGAATTTCGATGAAATGAGCCGGTGACTTGTGTAAAATTTTCTCCATTTGCACCTGATTCCATCGCACTTTAAATTATCTATAATGAGCTGAATTATATACTAGTGGGTCGGAGCAGCATTTTAAATAAGGCACGAGCAGATTGCACCGGATTTCACCGGGCTTTAAATTCGGTGTAAATAGCTTGTATGTG
>CACRXK020001870.1:36340-48283 GCA_902702795.2 Paramuricea clavata | reverse complement strand
CAATGCCTCCTCTAGTGTTATTTATAATCTCTATGGGTGAAGAACATTGTCGAAAACTTAGGATCGCGGTTGGGACAGTGGTAGTTGCCATGAATTTAGGGACCAGTAGTCATGGCAATGGCGTCAGATCCGCCATGTTTTTGGCTTCACTTTTTTTTCCCGAGCAGGTCCTCCAGTAATATAGTATAGCTCAGTGGCTCAGACCGGGAGAACCCGGGGGTCCCCAACCCCAATGGGGGGCCCCAGGTTTAGGCGATAGAGCAAAAACATTGGCCTGGGCCTCTGATATGTTACATTGTCGTTTTCTGACCATCAGAATTCTGTAAAATATCTCCCCCAAAGTCCTGGAAAAGCCCCATTTACATGAGCAAATTTTATTTGACAAATTTCATATGTCAAAGACATTTTGCTCGTGTGGATGATGCTTTTGTGACAAATTTATTGTGACAAATGCATTTGAACAAAAGCTAGCATGCTAGCTTTTGATCAAATGCATTTGTCATATGAAATTTGTCAAATAAAATTTGCTCGTGTAAATGGGGCTTATATGGCGCTCAACTCGTGCCTTTGGCACTTCTACTAGGGGGGCCTTCGAAAATTTTGACCCGGGGGCCCCCTGATATAACGTTACGCCACTGGTGCGCATGCCAACAACCGTACTTACATAGGCGTACGGGAGGGAAAAAATTAGGGGGGGGGGCGGAAGCAAATTTATCTGACTTTTCCCCATCGTGCCCAATTTTAAAAAGTTCCGTGTAAACTTTCCAAAATTGTTGTCAGGGGGGGAGGTTTGACGAAATTTTTTTTTCTAATCTGTTAAAATTCCTCGTTACTTTTAGCACATAATTCTTCTGTTTTGCACGTCGTTTACAAATCGAATTGCCTATGTACCATTATTGTAATTTCACCATGCAAAAATACAAAGAATCTATAGTAGTATAGATTCAGATAATTAATCACACAGTGTGATGGAATTTTTTCTGGATTCTTTCTTATACATTTTTGCAGTAGTTTTATTAAAGCATGCATACTTTGAATGATTGAAGGTGAGTCAAAGTGTAACTACAGAAAGTCTCTGAAGGAAATTCATTAGTATTTGAAAATGCAATACAGAATTATAATTTTCCGGCTGACTGAAAGCTGTGGGCTACATTTTGTACTAGGACTATATCATCCTCACTATTTTTGTATCCTTTTGATTAGGTTAGAGAATAGAGATTTACAGTAAAATAACAACTTACCAGTGAAATCAGTTATCATCAGTGCATTAAACAGCACATAAAGACGAAAGGGGTATGCAAATACCATGCTGGCAAGAAGCTTTTAATTTGATAGAATCTGTAACAGGAAACCACTTAACCACGTTGTTGTGTAAGTTGATTGCAGTACCAATTGTACTTCATATACAGAGCCAAAAGCCTCGAGAAAATAGGACCGCTGTAAGACTCCGAAAGCTCTATGAGATAGATGTTAGAATAAGGTTGATCAACTGCATTGTATCGAAGCGTACACATGACACTCACAGCTTACCGCCAATATACGCACGTAATTAATTACCTGTAAGGTTGCAAAAGCATTGCTGCACAAATTTGCTGCACCTTACAAAAAAAAGGTAACAATTTCCGCACGTAATACAAATATACTGAAAATATGCAAACTTTGCAAGGCTATATTTTCCAAACTTTACAACATTTCGCGACCAAATTTTGCAATTTTACTAATTTTAATAAGTTTTTTACGGGAATTTACCTTTTATTGCCTAGATCAAAAATTTGTCTAACATGCAAGTTAGTCGATTAGAATCACATCAATTCCATTTATGTAGCCAGCAAGGTGCTTTCATTAGCTATTTAAGAAATTCGAGTCCGGGTTATGTAAAAAGTGAAAAAAAAAGTCACGTCCGTTTTCGGTTTCGCTTTTGTATTTGCCATTTTTTGACAGGTCACAGGTGGTCATATTCAATGTGGTTCGTTGTATAAAACGTCACTATAAACACAAAACATTCTCAAACTGATCTGAATTTTGGAATATAACTGATAACTATAAAGATGTGTCTGAATTCTTATAATATATGACTGCATTTGGATTGCATTCTCACCAAAACATCAGCGGCAAAGAAAAAGTAAAAACGTTGCGTTCTAATGTGAACGTTGGTCGTTGCCTAATACAGTAATAGTCGTCGACTCGTCGTTGCTTAATTCATCAGCTATCAAGATGAGTTATACAGTATGAATTTCACATCGCTGAAGACATCAAAACTATATATAAACCCAACCTCACCTGAAATATAAAAAGTCGATATTTCGAGCTTTAGTTCCGCCTTCTGGTTTAATACGTTTCGCTTCGTGTATACTCAGTTGTTTCTTGAACTGACTGTAGCTTGAAATAAGTCAAATAAGCTGCACAAACAGAATACGTCATAAATCCCTTCTTGCAACCGGAAGCTTCGTTCTCGTGAATTTTGAGCGAATGGCCATATATATTTATTATATAAACACTAGTGTCATATAGAGTACTTGGCCACTGAGAAAAATCGTATTTATAAAAGCTAGGGTACAGTCTGTATGCAAACAAAGCCTTTGGTTACATTTCGGTATCAAAATATTGAACTTTGTTCGACAACTATTTGAATATTTTCATGCTTCTACAGTATAATAAATTATCAAGATACAGCAATAAGGCTTTGAAAGAACATAAAATGAAATAAAAACCGCATTAAAGTTCATTAAAGTGTTTATATCACGGCAGGAAACTCTTATCTGCGCATGCGCAGACCGGACTGTACCCCATCTTTAATGAAAAATAACTAAAAGTGATTTTCAACCAGCCTAGCCAGCCACTCCTTGCGTTATCAACAATATAGTATTGTAATTATCAACCGTTATCAGCAATAAGTTATTGGGTTGTAACCCTAACCCCCACCCTAACCTCTAACCCCCACCCCCTAACCTCTAACCCCCACTCCCTAACCCTAACCCTGGAGTTGCTGGGTTCAGAGCCGACTGACCAGCAACGAAGTCCCTGAAAATTTATTGATACAAGATTGTTTAACAGAGAATATGAATCCTATACCCACGTGCCTGATAATATGCAATAAATAAATTGCAATATATACTGTACGTAAACACCGCTTCTCAAGTTTTACAATTATGACGAGCATGAACTAGAATCACCAAGCAGAATTCAGTTTGGTTTATAGAATGAAAATAAAATTAAAAAAAAAACATTCGTCCATACCAATCAACAAGTTAACATTCCATCCTTTTCAAAATGCACAAGTCAAACAGCGTCATCTTTTGGCGTATAACTTCTACTTGCAGCCATATATAATAGTCTAATTAAATGCTGTCAAACCATTTCTAGAAGGTGTGCCGGAAAAATTATCGAGGCCTCTTTTGTTGGCTGGGAAGCTGTAACTAACGATATACCTCCAACTGTGCGCTTTTGTTGTGAAGTATTTCTGCAGATAAAAATATACCACAACATTGAATTAAGTAAGATAATTGGGGCATTCCACAGCCAGTAAAGGCAAAACAAGACTGCTTTCATTTGCCAAAAAAGTTGGGGATGTAGACTAAGCAATAAGATTTTGACAACGACAAGACATTCTGAAGAAACGCAGAAGAGGTCCTTTTAGCTTGTCATTCCAAGTCGGATTTTTCCATGTGCAAGTCAGCCATGACGTAAAGGTATGGCGCCTTTATGTTTATATTTTGTTTGATAAATTAACCGTGCTTGGCCCTAAATGTTTATGTCGTCATGACTAATAGACTGGTCATCTGAAACAAAACGTGAATTATTAAGGTATTAATCATCGGTTTTACGATGATTCGTTTGAACGAAATTGGGGAAAGCCAAGTGAGATATTGTTCGTCTGATAATTGTTCTGCATGTGTAATTGAAAAGCGTTGAACTAACACAACATTGGCTTAAACAAATTCAACAAGGGTGGTGAGTTTCTTGTCTTCATACACGAATGTGCGTTATATGATAATTCGCCTGGACAGATGCTGAGATATCTATGACTCTGTGTATATGACCAGAATATATATAATTTAATTCTTAGCTACAAGCAGCCGCTATATACTATATATCATCGCAATTCGCAATTCCTTATTCATTAAGTCCGCTGAGCCGCTTTGCAGGAACGCATTATTGAGCTTTGTGATAGGTTGCCAAAATTAATTTCGCCGATCAATTACTCGTATATGGTGTAAAACTGACTCGCGGGCTGACCGCTTATCTCTATGATACGATAATATCTGTCTGTAGATGTCTGGGAAAAATTCAAAGAATGATATGAGTGTTACCTCAACCGTTACCTCACTCGAAAGATTGTTTCTGAATTTCTATTGAAGATGATTTTAAAATATATTTGAATATCGAGATTTTTGGGCCGTAGGTCCGATTTCGCAGATCCTGGTTAGGTCTTAAAAGTCTATGTAATCTAAAAAGTGTATATATAGCTACAGTCCGCTCAAAGATAGACCATCTCCAATTAAAATCCTTCATCTTCATGGAGAAGGTTAAACTACAATACTTTTTGTTTGGTGGGCAATATTCTATCTTTCTTCATTTGGCAACCCGTTTCGATTCTTAAATTCGGAATTTCATCAGTGAAAATAATACAGCCAAATCTGCATGATCATAATCGTCTGAGCTTTGCATTTCATCTGAGCTTTGCGAAATACAATAAGGCAAGAAAGTTATATGATGGCGAAACTGTCTTGCCGCAATAAGGAAAATTTCAGAACGAAGTCGCCCCGAGATAGCCAAGCTGCAGATCAGTGACTCGAATGTCCCGCTAACAGCATGGAACTATGCACCGGCGAAATAACTAGCCAATGTGCGTTGAAGTCATGTCAATAATTTTGCTTAATAGCTTTAGGTATCGTAAATTGGTTAAAACAACCAACAAATCAGATTGAAAGTGAATCAGGTTAACCAATTCAGGTCTGACGAAGGCCAAAATCCGCCATTTTTGAGATACCGTTTGCCCTCGTGAAAGATTCTAGACAATTCAAAAAAAGTGAAATGCGACTTTTAAAAGTTGTAATTGTAAATTTACCATCATACAAACAACTATAAGTATAATACTAAAAAGTTGTATTTCGTGGTGCGGAGACTCTCAAACGTGGGACTGAGGCAGTATACCCCCCAAATGGCGGGGAAATCGGCCGCGAGGAAGGCTAATTCATAGGTTGTTTTAACCATTTTGTGTTTCAGTTTCACAGTGTATTTTATTCGATTCATAACGGTATTAAGTTTTTTCAATAAGAATATGTTCGGACGAGAGTTGTAAGTGGTGCTCAAGTTGGGAAGTGCTACAGTTTCAATACAATTAGGAAGAAACTTATTTAAACGACATTTCCGATTGTCTTTTTATTTTCCTCCAAAAAGAAGACTATACACTACGTATAATAAAAAGAATTAATTGATTATTTTAGTTACTCTGATAAGTGTAAGTTGACTATCATTTACCGCACGACAGCGTTTTAGTGAAATTCCATCAGTACACCCTTCCTGGGAGCATAATGCCTTGGTTTTAAAAACTTTTATTCAACGTATAACTGCTTGCAATGACGATAGCGATTGACGTAGTTTCCGCAAGAGTGTCCAGCATTGTATTTATATTTTCTAGCACGACGCATGACGTAAATGTATAGCAGTCTACTATTGTGGTGTGCTTGAATGCAAGCCTGGTTGCCCGTCATATTGCTGTGGTTTATCTCGCTCTTCACCAGTACTCTCGCGGTCATCACTTGTATCTACAGACATTTAGATCACGGCAAATACAGGTTAGTAAACCTTGTAGCGATATTTCGTTCATTTTAAATCGTAATTTCTATTGTTTATTATGATAATTTTTGATTGATTAGTTAGTTAGTTAGTTAGTTAGTTAGTTAGCTAGTTAGTTAGTTAGTTAGTTGTAAACTTTGTCCAGTTGACAGTTCTGCTATTTTTAGGTAATATAGTGTTAGCCAATCAGAATGCTAAATTGACCGACCCGGACCGGGGCTTTCTCGTGTACCTCCTCGTCCTCACATGAAAGCCTTGGGAACGAGGTTGACTGATTTTTTCCGATTGGAAGACGGCCAAGTCGTATAGACGAACAAATCGTCTCAAAATCGTCTTTTAGTCGGACGAATCATCAGATATGAAAACGTGTCGTACAAAATTTTAGACGAACAAGTCGTCTGAATTTGTTCGACTACTTGTCCGTCTGTGAAGACGATTTTTGAGAGACGATTTGTTCGTCTAGACGATTTGTCCGTCTCTAATGTGAAGGGATATTAACTCTTAAAGTCCCTATTTTTAAAACAGAGGCGTTCTGGTGGTGAATATACTGTCTAATACTATGAAAAAATACTAATCTTTTGACGCTACTAATCGTCTGACGAAGGGCCTTAGCTCCAAACGTCCAGAAGCTTTTTCTATCTTTTAGATAGTATATTCACCATGCACAAGAACGCCGCTTTTTTATGGAAACTATCTACGCTGGACCCCCACCCTTATAATTCCCTATTTGTAGTTTAATGCTTCTAGCATCCTCCGCCACCCCCCCACCCCCACCAGCACTGATCCAGTATGCTGATGTATAGTTTTCACCGGCATTAGCGCTAAGTCCATAACGACAAATAACGCGGACACCCCAGCATATTGTTAAAACAACTATGAGTATAGCAGTAACAAGTACTACAATCAACCAAACAGGGAATGTTTTAGAATCCGATTTACGAGTTCTGCATTCTTTGGCATTGCTGGGGCAATTCTCACTCGAGCTTCCACAGTCGTCGCTAGTTTCGCAAGGCTCACCGAGACAATTTTCCTTGCATTTGTGAACCCTTTGACAGCACACTTTTCCATTTCGACAATCAGAGTTTGATCGACACCCAGCAAAACACTTCTTGTTAACGCCACAGTATTCATTCCATCCTCCCCATCCAACATCATGTGTGCAGGATTCGCCGATGCAGCTTTCGCTGCAATTCACACCACAACACAGGGGCGGCGGAACAGATTTCAGTTTGGGGGGGCTAAATTTTTTTCCGTGACCTCCCCCCCCCGTCGCCAAAAAAATTTCGGTCAGTCTACCATTTTAGGGGTAGGAAAATTTTTCCGGACCTATAACAAAAGGGCTGAAAAAAATTTTCCGGACCTATAACAAAAAATTTTTCCGGACATACACGATTTTTAAACAAAATATTCCAAATTATTCCCCTTATACCTAAATTTTCCAAAAATAACCTACATTTTTCCTTAATTATCAAAATTTTTCCAGAGAAAACAAAATTTTCTGGGGGGGGCTTAGCCCCCCCCACTTTTACTTCTGGGGGAGGCTTCAGCCCCCCTAGCCCCCCTGTTCCGCCGCCACTGCCACAACACACGGTCACACGGTTCCGCGTTGACAATCGAAGTTATTGTAAGAACACTGAACAAGTGGCTGCATATGACGTAGATTCTTCGTGAAAGAATACGTTTATGACCAGTAAGAATGTCGAGAGAACATACTTTGCCATTTTCTATACCGTTTTGGTTTCTTCTTAACAATACTATTACCGAACGATTGTTGTATTTTGATCTAGACAACCTTTCTTCAGAAAATATAACGATTTATTGGACGTTTTCCGGCTTAAATTGATTTATATAATTCCTCTTCCCCCACAAAATACATTGGTCGGTAATTACGCTGAAACACCCACTCAGATAATCTGAAGCCAACTCACAACACAAAAGCTGTTTTGTAGTAGACAGGGTTCGTAGTCTCCAAGACCAAAAAATTAATCAAAGACGTCTTTCAAAGATTTTTTCTGCACCATTTTTACCCGGTAATTAGTCCCGTCAAATCACATCCTAAAATGCACTTGTTGGTATTGTTAGTTTGTTAGTTTGTTAGTTTGTTACAGTGAAAATACAAAAAGTGTCCCACTTCCGCTTTTGTAGTTTGTTGTGATTTACTGTAATAAAATGTATTATTTCCCTTTGCTACAAATTATCATACTTAAAAAAAGAAAAAAACTAAGTTTTATCGCGGTATTTGCCGATAAATCGGTAATCGCTACAGAAAAACAGAACAAATTACAGTAAATCACAACAAACTACAGAAGCGGAAGTGGGACACTTTTTGTATTTTCACTGTAATTAGCCATTTCCCAGGCGAGCAGATACTGGGTCTAGTCGCTTATTTGGAGGGACTGACAAAAAATAAAAATATGCCGAATATGGCATCTTGGAAGTTTTCCTACATTCTTAAAGTTATTTGTGCAGCCTGAAACGCAACAATTATAATAAGGTATCTTTAATTTTAATATATATTAAGCTCGCTCACTCATTCTCGTACCCAGAGCCCTTCTTACGCGCGGTGCGACGAGGGGCTTTGGCCAAATCCATAACCAGATACCATAAAAACATGGTACGAAAACAATGCCCGGTGTTAGAACTAGCCAATCAGATGCCAGTTCGGAATATGGATTTGGCCAGAGCCCCTCGTCGCACCGCGCGTAAGAAGGGCTCTGGGTACGAGAATGCTCGCTCACTATGATTTACCCAGCCCTCTGCTCGATTGGGAAATGGCTAATTGGAAAGTTAGTTAGCTCGTTAGTTGATTATTTAGTTAATTATTTAGATAAATTATTAATTAGTTAGCTAATTATTGTAGTTAAGTAAGGTGGACTGGTAAGTCTATTTCTCATGGTCCATTTACGAGGGCTTTCATGGGCCTTAGTACCACCTTGTTTGCCACACCTCACATGACACCGATTGCAACTTCCTTGTATATTTAACAGGTGGAAGAATATTCACAAACACTTGTCTCCCTGGATATTGTTAGCGCTTCTAACGGCCGCATTTATGGTCGGAAATGTTTGGTTGATTGCTAACAGCAGAGAATCTGACGTAGCTAGGTAAGAAATTACAGAGAGATCTTGTTCAGCATTTTTCCCATATGTCATCAACGACGAAGTTTCAAATGCATTGCCCGTTATTTTCCAGAATGGCTAAACAAGCTGGCCTGCTTATTGGATTGTTTGTCGGGCTGTTCTTCATTATCTGCGGTATAACTGCTATCATATGGAGAAAGTATCAAAAACGCGCATCACAAAATAGGTAAGTTTAAATCAGAATGGAGAATCATATATGCCCAAAAAAGATTCTAAACAGTGTCGCTATCGGGTATGCTAAAATCCGGCATAATTTACAGCCACAAACCAGATACAAATCCGGCATAATTTACAGCCACAAATCCGGCATAATTTACAGCCACAAATCCGGCATAATTTACAGCCACAAATCCGGCATAATTTACAGCCACAAATCAGACACGCTGAAAAAAGGCGCATACCGGCTTTATACCACAAACCCTGGCTACAAGCCGTGCCGAAAACACACAGACATACTTTATAGCCAAAAACCGTGTGTTGAAGCCAGAGGGAACTGAGATAAAATTTGGCTAGCTTTTGCTGATAACTGAAGACTATCGGCTTAGAAAAGTGGCATTATATTGACACTTGGCAGATTTTGGCTAATATTGCCAGGGGCAAAGCGGTTGTTTTTCCTCCTTATCGTTTCCGTTTAGGTTGCATAGTTTTAGGCATGGATGTTGCGTATTACTAACCCTAATTTATTTTTTAAATCAATTGCTCCTATATGCTCATCAGAATTCTTATGAGGATTCTGGACTCAGTCTATATACAAGAGTGTTCATGAGCATACTCGATGTTGGCCCATACATGAGCCGGCTCATAAGCATACCTTATTTTGGTATCGAATAAGGACGCCCAAATATGTACCAAAATCCTAGCCTCGCGCCCAGGCGCAGCGACCAATTTTCCATTTCTCACGAAACGACGTAGCGAATCAAAGCGCCTGGGGACGAGGCAGCCAAAATCCACTATATACCCAGGAGCACGCTCGAATATATAAGTAGAATCCAGTAAAACACTAGCGAGCATTCTCATGAGGATAGAATATTTTCACTATACTTTTTAGCCACGGAGGTCTGTGGTGTGGCTAAAAAGTATAGTGAAATTAATCTGATATACTTTGTCATATACGTTTTAGCCACGGAGGTCTGCGGCTTAAACGTATACCAGATTTCAGTATACTTTTTAGCCACGGCGTTCTGTCGCTAAAAAGTATACCAGATTTCAGTATACTTTTTAGCCACAGCGGTCTGTGGCTAAAAAGTATATCAGATTTCAGTATACTTTTTAGCCACGGCGGTCTGTGGCTAAAAAGTATACCAGATTTCACTATACTTTTAGCCACGGCGGTCTGTGGCTAAAAAGTATACCAGATTTCAGTACACTTTTTAGCCACGGCGGTCTGTGGCTAAAAAGTATACCAGATTTCAGTACACTTTTTAGCCACGGCGGTCTGTGGCTAAAAAGTATACCATATTTCAGTATACTTTTTAGCCACGGCGGTCTGTGGCTAAAAAGTATACCATATTTCAGTATACTTTTTAGCCACGGCGGTCTGTGGCTAAAAAGTATATCAGATTTCAGTATACTTTTTAGCCACGGCGGTCTGTGGCAAATAGTATATCAGATTTCAGTATACTTTTAGCCACGGAGGCTTGTGGCTATATATTAATTACAGGTATTGCTAAAATATAGCACGTATTTTTTAGCAGTACCTGTAATTGGATCATGTTAATAAAGTTATTGTTATTATTGCAGCCACAAAGAGGCGTTGCTATAAGCTATGTCGAAATAGGATATCTTTTATGGCCAGAATCCGCCTTGGCTGTTGTGAATACCGGTAGTTTGAGCGGGTTTATTCATTTCTAGTGAAGGCCAAGTGTATAAACTGATAACGAATGGCTTACTGTATTTTGCGAAACGAAACTTTGCGAAACGAAACTTTGCGAAACTGTATTTTGCGAAACTGTATTTTGCGAAACTGTATTTTGCGAAACTGTATTTTGCGAAACTGCATTTTGCGAAACTGTATTTTGCGAAACTGTATTTTGCGAAACTGTATTTTGTCATGATTCCTTTACCATATGTTTTCCCATATATTTCTCCCTTCGTTTGCTCGTATAATCCTAATTACACCAACAGGCCTAAGAGGTCCTTGTGTAATTTAAATTCTGCTAGTAGAGTTGGCAAACATTTGTTTATAAAGACTGAAAATAAATCAAAGACAAAGTGCAGTATGTTGCTTTGAATGCTTTCACATGGAACTTTATACATGTACATATAAAATGGTGTGGGTTGATTTTGAAAGAAAATATAGCGACATCACCATACAGATTATAAATAACACTAGAGAGTAGAGGGGGCATCGTAATCTTAATTCAGTCAAAGAAAGGGAACGTGTCTATTCAGTATTGGGGGTCAAAAAATTAAAATGCTAAAATATAAGAGAGAGTTTGAGCCAATATGTCTAAATTCTTGTTTATGGTAGTTAACTGAGTTCTGTTTTGTTTTTTACCAAGCATTTTTACCACAATTTTGTTTATAACACATTTCAAACAGTGTTCCAAATAATGCTGATGTCAGTACTTTTGATATTTTCAAGAGAAATTAATTGTTTGAATTAAAAATTTGGGGGGAATGTTTGTAATGACATTCAAAGCATATAAAACACCCAGTTTTGTGACTCTTGTTTTAAATTTTTCTGGTTTCAAGTGCAACCCAAGACTTGTGTGGTGTTTATTCGTGATTTCAATTTCCCCACTGCCCCCGTTACCGCGCTCCCAAATTTCACCCGATTCCCCCTCTATCGTTATTTATAATCTCTATGGACACCACAGCCATGACGTATAGATCAGTGAACAACAGAAACGTTTGATGTTGTGAAAATGGCGAAATTGCAACTACATCAAATGTTTCTGAATTCTGTTGCTCACTGATTTATACGTCACGACTGTGGTGTCCATAGAGATTATAAATAACGGTAGAGGGAGAATCGAGGGTGAAATTTGAGAGCGCGGTAATG
>CACRXK020001870.1:9257-27701 GCA_902702795.2 Paramuricea clavata | reverse complement strand
GGGGGGGCTAAGCCCCCCACTTTTTCTTCTGGGGGGGCTAAAGCCCCCCTCGCCCCCCCCCCCCTGTTCCGCCGCCCCTGGTGTACACTATCCCGTTCTAACATTCACAGTACAAATTTGTATTCACTCATCCAATGAACATTTTGCAGAATCGTACAAAACTGGTAACGGAAGACGAAGCTTTAATGATTGCTCATTTTCACACCATTGATGATCATGAACTCGTAGTTGAGTAAAGCGTAGTGTGTAATAGATAATATTGGTACAGTGTGTACAGGGTACTATCAAATGTTATGTCATGGCAGTAGCAAAGAGTGGAATGGAAAACTAACCAGATAAAATATTTTGTGTCCTGCCAATGGTGATGTTAGTAAGTAATAAGAATAATAATGTTCATGAGCTGCTTCCACAAATTCGTGTCAGCATTAGCAAAGTGATGGTCGTTGTGTGACCAATATTAATAGATTAATATTTATTTATTCACATAATATTATGTATGCAAGTTGTGTTTAACCAAATATATATATATAATGTATTCATCCTTGATAAAGATGAAATCTATATCTTGCACGTTGTATTGTTTTGCTAATAAAAACTTTTATTGCGTCTTTTATGTAAACGACGACATTGAGTAAAAAATCTTCTCCAATTGGAGTTTTTCTGAAGAACGAGGCAATATCATTGTTCTGGACACAAAAGCATATCATCACAGGTTTGCGAAGGAAACACCTTCATAAATTGTCCTCGTATAGGAACTCGTAGGTGTAGTATTTTTTAAAACATCTCATTTTTCTTCCGAAAGGCCTTAATTTTCTTCCACCATGCATTATCAGCCAATCGCAAAATTCTGTGTTTCGGTTCATACTGCAATTAGGCAGCGTTTACACTGTACTGTTTTCGTAGCGTTCTCGTATTGTTCGAGAGAACTAGACTATTGTCTTGCGTTCCCTTGAGGATTAAGAACAATACGAGAACGCTACGAAAACGGTACAGTGTAAACGCTGCCTTATACGCGCATTGTCTCCAATTTATTCTTTTGAAACCAGACAAACCCGGCTTTAAACGTTGTACAAGGTGCCGAATAAAATTCAAAAGGACCGTACGAGACGTCAATGCTATGGATGTTTAATTGTACGTACCAATAACTGCAAAAAGACCATTGTCATGAAGCTATACCTTACTGTGTAACCAGATATGGCGGTCTGTGGTCAGTACTGTAAGCAACCATGCATAAAATGTATAGCATGAAGTGTACCGATTGTCGATTGAATTATTGGTCTCCTGGTGATTTTTATATGCGACTTTGGACTAATATCATATATTGTACTGAAATAAACTACAATGAATACAATACTAATAATCTAGCAGTTAAAGCTCCGTACTGTGAGGGAATAATAGCTGTAATTTTGTCAAGAGCCCCTAAGTGGTGCATAATTACCATATGTATAAATGTCTAGTGTGGTCTGAGACTGACAGTTGAAGCACGGGTCGGATACGAAGAAGAAGAGTCGGATACGTTTTGTGATTGTGTTTGTGAAGAGAATATGGTTCGCAACCCCAAACCAAGCCCTGTGAAGCCAGCTGATGACGAAGTACAAGATATGTGCGAGAAGGCAAGTGTATTAATTGCTACTAGAATGAATTAGAAAACTAATTCATATAAAGCGATAGTCGGACATGTTAAATGTTGCTCGTTTTCCTCAGCAGTTCAGAAGTGGTGGTTTGTGTTGCCCAAACGGTGTCGAAACACTTCACTTTTTGAATAATCTCGAATCTAAAGTCAGCATTCTGATCACTGTCACTGAACTGAAATATTTTCTGAATGAATCACCAATCATCAAACAAATTATAAAAAGGCCGACTAGTGCACTACACAACTTTTGCCTAAAACTGTCGCATATAACTGACCTGCTTACAACTTGAGTTGTACTGTGGAAATCAAGCACACAACTCACCTACCAGCTTACATGCAGCTTGAGTTGGACGTGTTGTAGCTGAGTTGCGCGCTTGATTTGCACAGTACAACTCAAGTTGCAAGCAATTCTCCCTCAATTCTGGTTGCTTGATAAATCGATTCGATAAAACCTACAATAATAAAGCATCTAGATGATGACGTTGTGAAAAAAGTCTCGCTTAGGCAACAGATAGCCAATTGGTTGGAGAATTAGCAGGCCAGGCTATTAATAAACATGTTATGAGAGTTTGCATCCTTACGCCTTTCTAGAACGAACGGTTTACGAGAGCATGTTATGACAGACGTCAGATTCACTCACTTCAAAGTGTTGAGAACTCACGCTAAGTTATAGTTGGCATTAAAGTTTCCCCTATTGAGTTTTCTCAACTAGCTTGATAGCTTTGTCAAATTAAAAGTTGCAATTAATCAACTAGTCATATTTTTCAAAGTCAATGTGTGCATCACTCCACCATCCAGCATATATAATTCGTGTCATAATTGTCCGGATATATCAGAATGTGCCGTGGAAAGATTCTGGCCTGTTCCATTTGGGAAGATTTCTCCCCCATTAACAAAGTTGTTCTGTTGATGTTTTACCATTTGTGATGTTTTAATTCTAAAAATATTTGAGGGACTCATTGTTAAACATTAAGTCAGTTCTCTCAAACATTTCTTACAAATCTTTCAAAACTTAGAATTTACTAATATTTAAAATTCCTACTGTGATCACAGAAACTTTGATAGTGTAAACCAACGTTACTAACCTTCGAGAGAGAGCCAAAGTTGGTCCTTCGGCGTTTCCTTTGATATGGAAGTTTCTGTGATATCTGGGTATTCTGTTTGAATTACGGTGTATAATACTTCAAACGTTCCTGTACAATAGGTTGATTGAATTATTTATACCATGAACGCGATTAATCAAAAATAAGTAAACAATCACACGAAGATGTTACTGGCTGGAACTCTGTTGTCAGAATAGATAAAAGAAGCCGTCAGACATTATTAAATCACGGCTAATAGAAGAACAATGTAACACCAGAGGACAGCTAATATACTGCATGACATGATGACAACATGCCCTGACAAGAACATGATTTGTTATGGTGATTTGAAACTTGCACAGTGGTGTTACTGATGTCCATTGAAGTTAAATGGAATTTCTGCCCATGTTTGGGATCCTAGCTTTATAACTGGTTTTGATTGGTTATGATTTGCCATGATGAAATGCAACACGCGCAGCAGTATGCCTTGTAGATGAATAAATTTAGTAACAAACTGATTACCACCATACAAAAATTACTTTCGGTTGATTGGATTAGGTGATTGATCATTTTTAATTAATTTCCTAACTTATTGATTTTATTCCTACAATCAATTTTGGAATTGTTACTTTTCAGGTAAAAGAGAAAGTGCAAGAGAAAACATCGAAAACGTTTTCTGATTTCAAAGCTTCCTCTTATCGCACATTGGTTGACTATGTGAACAGCAGGATTATTGTGTTTATAAAGGTACGCACTTATTGACTTCCTTTGCATAAGCAGTTGTGGTTTTCGCCAGCCTGCATGAAGCTATACCCGCGTAGACTTTCGACGTTTCCATGTGAAGTCCCTTCGTCAGAGAGTTCGTATGGATGGGGTAAGGGGTTCGTTGTGTCTAGTTGAGACTAGTCCACTATCTTCAAAAAAATTTGTGAAGGGCGAGTTGTAAATTAAATGAAAATGAATTAATTCGGCGTGTGTATTGATGGCACCGCTGTATATACACCAGCACTGTATTGATATATGTTCATACCTGGAAGTTTTTTTCATTATAAAAGTGTATTTTCCCAATTTAGATTGGGTGGGTGGGTCATGAAATAAATTTGGTAAGATTGGATGGGCTTTGAAAGGGAATATAACTCTGGTTTCCACTATCAAAGTTTCTGTGATCACAGTAGTAATCACTGCGCATAGGTAAATTTCAAAGTTTTGAAGGATTTCTAAGAAGTCAGTTTCCTCAAATATTTCTTACAAATCCTTCAAAACATAGAAGTACTCATGCAAAATTCCTACTGTGATCACAGAAACTTTGCCTGATAGTGGAAACCAGACTTTAGCTAGATTTGCTCCAAGTCTGCATCTCAAAGGAATTTTTGCCCGCCCGCCTGCCTTTAAATTCTTTCTGCGGCCTGCCTGCACCCTTCATAACTTCGATTAAAAACCCTTTGCATGGGCTCACTTTTGAGAGACCGGCTTAGAGCGAGTTCAATGGACCTTTCCGGTAATTACGTCAGAACTACACTGTTTTCAACTTAGGACCACCTTAAATGGAATAAATTTCAAGTTTGTTTCTCACGGGCTACGGTCAGAGAAGCAGAACATCCTTCGTCAACACATGTATAAAAAAGAGTTTTGGATTTTGACTATTAAATATGGTAATAAGCGTAAACACGAAAACGAGGCTGAGGGGCCATGTGTTGTTGAAAACAGTGTTAGTCGTGACGTAATTACCGGAAATGTCTATTCCTGCGGTCTAGTTTAGTTCTTCAGCCATTCCACCTTGAATTCTTTTTAATTCTTCATTTTCTGCTATTTCAACTCGACACTCCATGTCCTCTAGGTTCAGGTCGGAGAAGACAACTTCATGCATTTGAGAATATTTCGTATCTTGCCATCAAGACATGGTGAAGTTGAACTCGAAGAAATTCTAGATGAGAAAAACGATTCGGATCCTTTGGAAGCATTTGGAATGGAGAATGGGGCAGTCGCCGCGAATTGAACACGCCTAAATTATCACGCATCAAAAGCCAGCTTACTTAATTAAAAGGGTTAATTTAGCATACGCATGCATTATATTAAACCATTATAGGACTTACTCTTCGCAATCTCTAAATACGCTTTGTGTTAACTCATTCATTGGACTCTAACGAGTTTCTATTATTTGTTTCAAAGACTCGATTATGTTGGTTATCATTTCTGAGTTTTGGTTGTTTATGTTGCTTCATTTAACAGGTACTATATTATTGTAATGGAATTTGGTGAGCGTGTAGTTTACACACTGCATGCATGTATGTATGTATGTATGTACAAGCGAGCTGTATATTGTACGCAACAAGAATAAAATAGAGAAACAATGTGTTGTCTGGTATCGAATATACTTTTTTATTTGCTTCACTTCTACACTCGTAAAAACGCACAAGTTGTAACAAACATGCAGCAGACTTGTAGCAATGCTGTTCCAACAACTTGTCAACACTCAACAGGATGTGTTCGCACCGCTTGTTCCCAGCTAGTTAACAAGTTGTCAACGGCTTGTTGACAACTTGCTACAAGGTTGTTGAGCTCAACAGAATTGTTACAAGTTGTTCCAACAACTTGTTATCGTCCTGCAATTTAACAATTTGTCAACAAGTTGTGAGTGACAACCTTGCAGCAACTTGATAAAATAACAGCATTGACACGCTTGCTACAAGCCTGTTACGAACACATCTTATTGACAAGTTGTGAGATTTTTACGTACTTTTGTTTTTGTTACGTTTATATCCTCGTCTTTCACTCTTTCTGTGTTTGGGGTCAAGATCTGCGACAACGAGGAAGCAGTCAAGCGCGAGACATTAGGGACGGACCATTAGAAATCCCGGGAGGGGGAGTATAAAATTTTTGCGGCACGAATTTTTTTTTCAGTCTCGTGTCTCTGCAGGAATTTTTTTTAATGCATTTAACCTCTGCACGAATTTTTTTTCAAGACTATTTTTTCCAAGACTATTTTTCCGGAATTTGTTTTGGCGACCTTCCCCACCCCCCCCCGTCGCCAAAAAAATTTCGGTCAGTGTACCATTTTAGGGGTGAAAAATTTTTTCCGGACATACCACATACCAAAAGTTACCACAAAATTGACAGAATTTGTCAAAAAATTTTTTTAATAAACTAAAATTGCCCGACTGTTCAGCGAATATTGCCCGACTGCCAACTGCCCGGTACACCCATGACTTTTCTGTTTGCTTGCACGAATTTTTTTTCTCTGACGTAATGGCTCCACGAATTTTTTTTCCAGGCATTTTTCTTTGCACGAATTTTTTTTTGGGAATTTTCACCCCCCCCCTCCCGGGATTTCTAATGGTCCGCCCCTTAGGATATTTATTTACCATCTGAATGGACGTTGGTATGCAAGAGTATAGCTTATCAAAAGCACATATTCAGTTTTGTTGAGCTCCGTGTTCAGTTAGAGTTCTGGGGTCGGTTGTACGAAAGCCTGATAGCGCTATCCACAGGATAGTGGGTTTTTCAACCTTTGTTAAAACACTTGAAAAGCTTTAATTAAGCCTGGTTTCCATATGGTTGTAAAAATAGAGCCACGATCTTTCGCAACGGCCAGTTTATAATAGTTTATACCTGTAAACCACATATAAATCATAAATATTCTCTAGTTATAATCACTCTGTGTATTTTCAGCTTTAAAATGTTGTATTTCGGCTGATGAGAAAGATCGTGACTCAATCTTTACGACCGTTACGACCATATGGAAACCAGGTTTAGAACTACCGATATGGAGGTTATGCCTTCTTACAACTGAACCCTGAGCAGTTCCAAGAACAGTACAGTACAATCTATACTTGTGCTTGAATACAATCAACGCTAACACGAGACCGGAGCGTTCGTGTGCACACGAAAGGTACGATCGTTCAAATCTGCACACGCTTCTGAATTCGGTTCCAGGTAGAAAATACACAAGATACGAAGTATACGACTACTATGTCTGTCCTGTCTTATTAACAATGGACACAATAGGGCGAATTGCCAACCGGATCTTGAAGAATTTAAGAATTAAATCTTCCGCTAAACTACAGCTTGGCGAGAAAGCGCTACAGTGGATTGTCTTGAGTTGGAATAAAGGATATCTGGGAGTGTATAATCCCTTGTTGGGCTGAGTCTGCTAGTCATCGTTCCCTGTCGAACAATCCGCCGAGTGATAGGTGGACGTCGTACCGTTACTCGAATCTTCATCATCAATTGCTTCCCAAGCGTTCAACAAACTTTCAGTTTCGGAACAGTCACTAAAATCCAACTCTCTGTTAAGAAACTGTTCCCTCTCGTCAGCCCCCTCACTCAGCTTCAATGCTGGTAGCCCGTATGGCTTTTTATGATCAGAGCTTGACCTCTTGTCCCTACAGCTCGTATTAAAATCTTTCTCGAAATCAACGCTGTTTCGTAAAAACGCCATGGTATTTTCATCCCGCAATGATTTCGAGTACACGTAAGATATGGTGTCTCCTTTACCAGGTTTTGTTCGTCTCGCTTTCTTTGCCCCGCTGTTTTCGTTAGATTTAACTGTATCTTCCTCATTGTTTGTAGTAATTTTAGGTAATCCGATATTCGAGTTACGCGTATTTTGAGTCTTTGGTTGTACACTTTTGCCTGTATTTGAGGCTTTGTTTGAGGTTGTTTTGCGTTCTCGGTTATCATTATTTGTTCGCTTCTTTTTTGTTGATTTACTTGCATTGATAGACCGACGTTTCTCCCCAGAGTTCGTCTGCCTCCTGCCAGTCAATGCCAGCCCCTCGTGTTGCGTGATATTTTTATCCATTCTACCTAAACACCTTCCCCTGTCCTCACCAAATTGACCGATTTCTGGAAGGTGTAATCCATCCATAACTTTAGACCAACTTCAAATTCCCACAGACTTTAACCTCGAGATTAATTTAACCAAAGAATGTGCCAAACAGTTGATAAATATTTCCACATTTCAAATGTTTACGCAGTCCTCGACCAGACGCCTGTATGTTGTCTGCAAAATGGACAGATGTAATTGGATATGCATCGACTATCTATAGTATATATTCTACTTCTGATCAGGTTCCAACTCCAGCCGCATAGTTTGAGCCAATTACTGATGCAGCAATGTTTTGTAATATGACAGTTATTAAATTCTTTCGTACATTTACATTAGATTATTGAGGTATTTAAATTTAATAAATTCGTTTAATCTTCCAAACTCGTGGGTAAACGACCGAACCACTTTCACTTGACAGTCAAAATAAACTTTGCTTCCAGCTGGCTTCCATCTGCTTTAATTTACCATGCTCTCAATGTGTATGACAGTTTCTTTTTTCTTTATTAATAAAAATAGTTTCAAAGTTGAGTTCCGGAGCGAGAGCTCTTAAAACTGCAAGTGAGGCATTTCAATCTATTTGACGTGTAAATGACGTCATAAGCAGGGTACTTTCCGCCGGCTTAGCGTTTGTAGCCATTCCAGTTTCCTTACAAATCTAAAAATGTAGTCACAGCTCCTGTCTTCCCAGTGAATATTGTCACAATGAACTGTCCCAACAAAGTAGTCCTATGTTCCATTGATAATGAGAACATTTTTGTGGACTTTATGTCGACAAGTTCGAAGCCGTAGAACAAATATTATTGCTGCAAATGATTACACAACCTCGCCGTTTAATCATGTTTGTTTGACTGGCGAACCTCCTTTTTGTATTACCAATTAGAATTCAAATTATTCAAAATTCAAAGTAATTGAACGGCTGTCCAAATGATTGAAAAGTACCATATGATTCAACGGTTCAATTTACAGACAAAACCGGCATAATATTTTTGTACTATTTGATAACATAGAATTCCACGTGCATTATAAACATTATAATTTATTTTACCACGTTCGTTACTTTATGCTCAGAAGATCGTTTTCGGCAAACTGACTAATTTATAATAAAGGACATTCCGAAATGCATGTGTGTCTGGGTCACCTAATTCAATTTGTTAGATGAGCCTAATTCGTGCGGATTTGTAGTGCAAACATACGAAATGATTTTTCATTATTAAAAATGTTAAATACTCGCGCACGATTGTTAAGACGTCTTAAGAGATTTGTTGATCTGAAACGTTGTAATTAAATGTCAGTAGAAAACGTTGCTCAAAGTAGAGAACACTAGAACAGCCTGGACATAAACTGAGTTATGTACTATGTATTTTCCCAATGCCTGCATGAAATAACATAGGCGTAATGCAGTCTGTGAAGTCTGTGCACAAGTTAAGGCAAAATAGAGAGTACCTTGATTTTGATCCACAATAAGATTCTCGGATCCGGCCGTACTAAACACTGAAACAACAGCAGAATCAGGGTTTGGTTCAGATATCCAGGACGTTTGCTGTGGAGAGATTTGTTAATAGACAAGCAAGACTGCAGGATCTAGAAGTCTTGCTTGTATCTCTCCATCAACAGATCTAACAGGAAAGATCTGTCTCTGACAGGAGGGATCTGTTGAGACTGCAGAACAACTGGAGGACAGTGTTGTTATGCTTAAAGCTATTCAAAGGGAAGGACCATTTGAAAAACTAATAACAGTCTCATGCTGTGATCTACTTATGATCCAGTGATGAGAATGTTCCATTGCCTTTTTATCGCTTTAAAGATTCCAACTATTCTTCACTGACGTCAAACGGTATGAATCTGAAGACGCAGTTACACGTACAGAACGATGGTAAGACAGGTCATGTCGCAGAGATCTGACCAGTCAAGGAAGAACAAGTGAAGAAGTGACTAAGATGAGATGCCCACAAGCTACACGACGGGAGAGATTGAGAAACGAAGAAAATAGAAGAAATAGAAGACTTCCACTGTTCTCCACGCCATCGGCCATACATTTGCAAATGGAATAAAGGACAATGGAATATTCCTGTCACTGGATGGCAAGTTATACTTTAATTAATCTGTAGAGCTTTTCGAGGCTTCAACACCTGCTCTGTTACAGGGGGCAACAAAAGTTCGGTCAGTACCATTGAACTCATTTCCAACCACCAAACTGACATGACGTCATTGTCGGAAGATGAAATGACTATGTAACTAACCCAAACCTACCTTAACCCAACCCTAACTCCAACCCTAACCTAACCGTAACCAAATTAATCAAGAAAATCCAATAAGAATAACTTGAAAGTTGAAAACAAATAAAATGACGTAGTCAGTTTGGTTTCAGATCGACGACGGTCGATCATAACCCGACCTCATTCCGGCGTACGCCGAATTGTTCTATGCCATGTAAATATGTTCTGTCACATTTGCGGTTGATTTGAAAAGTATAATACTGTAAAAATCTTTTACATATATACGACAAAAATCACAAATGCTGTAGCAAATGGCTTTGTTCGCGTATTTATTTTATATTTTTACAACATTGGCTGCAGGGATTTTGATATATTACTTCTTCAATCAACAAAAAGTATGTGAATGTTTATCAATAATTTCGTAAATCACACGTGACAATATTACGAAAATGGCCTTCGATTTCGAATGTATTCTACATATGTTTGTATTTTATTGTTTTCATTGTATAGAAGGATACACGCATTGGAAACTCTCCTTCAGCGCGCTATAATTTCGTCAGAAAGGTGCAAATTTTATGAATTCTAATAGTTTATTAATAATTTGTTTCAATGATTTTAAAGTAATTTTGAGATAAATTAATAATAGTGTTTTGTAATTGTCACATATTATATAATTGGAACTTTTTTCTGTTTTGGTCCATGTTGCATTATCCTGATTATGTAATTATGTGGATCATCAGAGCATTAGAGCAAGCTAAACTTTGCCCTTTCTTTCTTTCTTCAGTTATTAATTATTAAAATACTTGTTTGCTAATTATTGTATTTCAAAGTTTATTGTTATAATAGTTAGTGTCAAAGTTCAATTTTTCTGTCCTCTAATTGGACAAAAGCGTATTGCGTACCAATCCGCAAAATGTTGTGTTTACTGCATTGCCCTGGCAATGAGGCAACCAGTCCATAATAGAACATATTTATTGCAGACATTCCAACCACTGGAGGTTAAATTTAGGGAGACTGCTCAGTGAATTGAAATCTAGTTTTTCTGGGAAAAAATAATAAAAATTAAGTCTTCTGAAACTGGCGTTTCCTGCATTTTGGGACTATGTTGTTATAAGTGATCCTATACATTGCCATAAAGCAACTTCAAAGAAGGTCAAGACAGACTATTATGTGGCTAAAAACAATATATTTATAATTGTTTATGATATTTCCTGAATATTCTGAAAAATTGGGAGAATTTGATAAAAATCGGGAGACCGGGAGATTGCATGAATTTTCGGGAGACTCCCGGTAAAATCGGGAGAGTTGGAATGTCTGTTATTGACCAGTCCACAATAGAATGGGTGCAGTGCACATGTGTGACAACTGCGAAGTTCCAAAGTTCATTTTGGTTTCAAAGTTCACTCCGATAACTGGTGAATTATTCATAATTTCATGACACTTATATACTATGCTTGTGGTGTTATTCTGAGTGTATATCCACACTGGGCAAGCTTGAAAAATATGCCTAACCACGGTGGCATTATATTCACCTGAGTACAATTACACCATGATTACTTAATATATACTGTATAATATAACAAAATTACACTTATTTGCTGAGACCTTGGGAAAGCAGTGTGTTTTGTGACCCCTCGGCCGCCTTGGATCCAAAAAATTAGTTTCCCTTAATTGGTCTCAGTAAATAAGTGATAATTGTTGGCTGTTGTATAAAAGCATAATGACCTCTGCCAGGAGGTTATGTTATCATACATGTTCATATGTGTGTGTGTCAGCATGATAACTCAACAATGATCAAACATATTAATATGAACATTTGTAGGACTATTAATGGGATTAAATTTTAGTTAAATTTGGATGAGAAATTAGCACTTTTCTGGGCAGACTAAACTGAATGCATATAATCAGTCCATTCTATGATCAATGCATGATACATAACTTAATTTTCTTGTGGCGGTATATGCAGTCTTGGAGTGCCCTTGTGATTCACAAACCAATCAAGGCTTAAGTCTCAGGTCACTAACAAGTATAAATTAAGCTGCACAGACAGATCAGGGCTCATCACAGGGACAAATAAAATTGTCTGGCATCAGGCAGAGTAAATTGCCAAAGTAACTATGCCCTTACGTACCTTATATTGTTATTTCAATCTACCAAATGCCAGACAATTTGGACTATTGGGCATTGATGGGTTCACCACACATTTGTAAACCATTAATTTTTAATACATGTTGAAGTATGTTACTGGAAATGAATAATTGGGTACTTGGCAGGCTTATGACTTAATTAATGAGTAGTATATTAACCCATTGAGTGGCAGCTCTCTCCCCCTGATGAGTGAAATCATCTAGCTATAGACAGAGTAAAAAAGGGCACGTCAGGGTGCATTGCCACTTAAAGGGTTAATTAATTATCAAAATATTTTTTAGATATTACCATTAGGTAAAAGTAATTGGGAATTGATTAGTTTGGACAATGATCTGCGGGTCTGGGCAAAATCTGGACAAAGATCTTTATTTGCGACGTCAGCAATTCTTCCAGTGTCTTTGAAGGTGGGTAGTAGATGGCTCCAGACATCCACGGTTAGTTGGTGACGCTGTCAGTTATATTTGGTTTGTTGATAAATTGGTTGGGCAGTAATTAAGTTTGTCAGTCAGTCAATCCATCAGTCAGCTGTCAAATAAACCCAGGCAGCCGGTCATTCAGCCGACCAAGGAGTTATTGGTTAGCCCCTCAGCCAGTTATCCAATGGATCCTTCTGGAGAGCGCATCACGAGCCTTGTTTTTGAGATTGAGATGCTTGGATTTAACTAATCTTACATACACATGAAAATGAGGATCTATATGCATTGGCCAAAATTATATACTTTCCTGAAGGGTGTACAAAAGAACTGGGCTATGCGATCTTGAAAAGCAACATGTATTTACATTATAGAAATATACAATAGAAACCATTCATTTGTAGGTTGGTAAAGAAATTTTAACAGATCCTTCAGTTATCGTTGAATGGAACCCTTGGATTACAACAGCGTCAACAATCAGTGTGTCTAACATAAACGAAAGTTCGTCTGGACAACATTCTGGTGACGTCATTTCTGTCACAGAAACTTCAAGTGCTAGTGTTTCACTGCTTGGAGGTTTTTACAGTTTGATCAACCTTTTTAAAAATGATTCAAAACTTTATGCAAGGTAATTGGTTTAGATTGTCTTACTTGTTTTATTTGTAATTTTTGTCGTAGAACATATCATGTACCGGTACAGGTATTTATTGAAATATAATATCATGTATTTATTGAATGGTTAAATAATTAATTGAAGTAATCATTTCCAAACTTAGAACATGGCATTTTGAAGAAGATGTTCAATTTTGGCTCCATTCCGCTGTGGTGGAGCCTTCCTGTATAGATCCTATATTCACACTGTTTATGGTTTTTCCTATTAAAGGTTTTAAAATATTTCTATATTTTAACTATTTTTATTGTCCAGATAATGCATCGAGTAATATATTAATGATTTGTCAATTTTTATTCATTATTGTATTACTTACACAAGCAAAAATCTCACATGCTTGTCAACAAGATGTGTTCACGATCACAACAAGCTTAATTGTAGCAAGCTTATCAAAAACTGTTATTTTATCAAGTTGCTACAAGGTTTTAAATTCACTCCAGTTGCTACAAGGTTTTCGCTTGTTGTTGACAAATTGTTGAATTGTACAACAATAAAAAGTTGTTGGAACATTACTTTAACAAGTATGTTAAGCTCAACAACCTAGTTGTAGACAACTTGTCAACAAGCCGTAGACAACTTGTCAACAAGCTGGGAACAAGCAGTGCGAACACATCCTGTTGACAAGTTGTTGGAACAGCATTGCTACAAGTCTGCTGCAGTTTTGTTACAATTAACTTGTGCGTTTTTACGTCTGTAGTTTTATCATTTTTTTCCTATTATTACTCCAACATTAGAAAAATCTCACAGATGTCAACTAATTATTGCAAGTGAGCCACAATCAAGTTTTAATCCCAATGTGTTGGCTGCTAGCCTGGCTGGCTTGCGAGATCTTATTGTTGACAGACTGTATGAAACTGTCTTGCCTGAGATCAAGAATGACAAACAAGATGACATAGTGGCTCATGGAGAAGAAGATTTAGAAGATTGTGATGATGACGAGCAAGGCGAAGAAGAAAGTAAATAATTTTAAAAAAAATTTTCTTTGTACCGTTTCTTGTTCATTTAGCCCTTTTATTTTATTGCATCCAAAATATTTTTCAGTTGACAGTGTGTATCCTGGACAGCATTTTCAAGCACCATCAGAGGTAGAGAGTAGTTCTTGTTGTCGTAGGCTTACTGTATTACTACAACGGGTTTTTCTACAACGAATATAATCATCGTTGTTTTTAGGAATTTGTTGATGTTACTGGGGTTTATTACAGTCCTGAAAAAGATCTGCAGAAGTGAGTGACCAGTTAGTTAATCTTTCATGCATATTCGAGTCAGTTGTGAGGTTGAAACTATACACGTCTTAGGGACGGACCATTAGAAAAGTGATGGGGGGGGGGGGCAAAACCAAAAAAAAATTATTCCCCCAGAAAAAAATAGGGAAAAAATCTTTCCAGGCATAGTGCAAAAAAAAAATTCCTTGCTTGGACGATAGGCCTGTAAATTTCACTTAAAACAAATATTTCCAGCCATCAAGTGAGAAAAAAAAATTTCTTCTATAGGTGTACAAAAAAAAAATTGCGTCTTAGAAAATCCCCCCCCCCCCATCACTTTTCTTTTGGTCCGTCCCTTAAAAATAACATATTGAAGGGTTCAGTAAGCGTTGTGACTTATGGGTATTAGATGGCGGTTAATTTGGAGGACAAAGTCAGTTTCGGAACTTTCATACTTATAGAAGAAAAAAAAAATAAACTAAATCTCTTTGTCCATTGATTTGCCTTCAAATACAAGTCTAGTACACATATATTAAAATAAGTAACATTACATTATTTTCTTCATCTTGGACACCATTTGCTGCGCGAAAGTGTTGAAAAGTGAAACCCACCACCAATCATTTACTTGCCTGAAAGATATTCGTATCTAATTCTCAGTAAAATATATACTGTACCCGACAGATATAAAGTGGTTACTGATGCTGCTTTGAAGAGACTCATGGAGTGTTACTGTGCTGAAGCGAATCGAAATGGCTGGTGTTTTGTTGGACATATAAAGTAAGTTCAAGCACAGCCAACGAACGCGGACAGGTCCAAGCCGCCTGAACATATAAAGTAAGTTCAAGCACAGCCAACGAACGCGGACAGGTCCAAGCCGCCTGATTTGCGTACAGTACGTTCCCGCATCTATCTGGTTTACACTATCAAAGTTTCTGTGATCACAATAGGAATTTTGCATGCTTGGGTACATTGTAAGTTTTGAATAATTTGTAAGAAATATTTGAGGGAACTGAGTCATTGTTTAACACTGAGTAAGTTTCCTCAAACATTTTTTATAGATCTTTCAAGACTTGGAATTTACCGATGTGATCACATTACTGTGAAACTTTGATAGTGGAAACCAGGCTTAATGTAATTCTGCAGTAATTGTTCCCGAAATGCGAATGTGCTGAAACTTCCCAGGCATGGAGTTTATGATATACTTAAAGTAAAATCACACAAAAAAGTCGGGGTCACCGAACTCGTTAAGAAGATATGACAATCACAATATATACCACCTTTACTCCAATATGGCGCCATCTTGACGCTCATTACGAGTAACAGCAAAATCACAACAGCCCGATATTTATTGACGTTTTTAGCGCGGATTTTGCTTTAGTAAACCTATCTTGTAATTATTTTTCAAAAAATATTGTGTTTTGAGCAAAATGAAACTACTAACGTGTACAATACTAATCCACAGATGTCTTTTCCACATTTCTTTACATATCTTTCTTTGAGAACATGCATTGATAAAGGATTTTTTTTCAAGATCCAGAAATGATTTTTCTTTTAATTTCGGATATGAAATGTAAAATGCATTAAAGAAATAAATTATCAGTTAAAAAACGGGGGTCACCGATCTTTTTAGGGAATTGTGGCATTAAAACGTGAAATGCAAGTAATTCTTTGCACGAATGTAACCAAAGATGTTTTGAAGTAACATAAAATTGTAATAAAATGATTTTTTTAAAACGATACGTATAATGAATGAAATTATAAGTTATAAGATATGCGCAGTCAAAGTGCGCAATGCAAAACTGCGGAATTACCTTAAGCCAGGTGTAATTATATCTAAGACAAAATATAAAAAAATATTTTAGAGGTGTTGAAATTGTGAAGAAGCCAGCCAGTGTTGATTTCAGTATATGGGATTGCGCAAAAGGAACGACAGAGATAAATGTTCCAGTACATTATTTGTTGTCGTATCTTGACGACTTGAACAGAACTTCCGAGTATGATGATCAGTTTGATACTGGTGCGTACATGACGTTTATGCTGGTAACGTTTTAGCACAGAATAAGAAGGTACAGCAGAAGCGTAACTCAAGCAAGTATTTGTCCGCGTTTTTACAAGCGATTCGTCATCAATCACGCCATCCTGGCTAGTACAACCGGCACTTTGTACCTACCAAAACCTGATAAAAACTTCCGGTTGTACTAGCCAGGATGGCGTGAGCGAGTTAAAATTTTCGTGGACGTAAAACAATAAGGCAACTGACTCGAGTTACGCTTCTGCTGTAGCTTCTTATTCTGTGGTTTTAGTAAAGTTAGGGGGTTAACTTATTACAGCCGAATGCTTAAGTTAAATATAACCCTGGGTAAATTCAAAGAGTCACTCATTTCTGTCAGTATCCATAAGTGGGGGTGTTTTAAACATCCTTGTTTGCAGCTGAGAGCAGGGCCGTCCTCAGGAAATTCTTCAGGGGGGGTGTAATTCAATTCAACCGACTGGTTAAAAAAAAATTTTCCGGAACAAATTTTTTTTTGTCAACCCCCCCCCGGTCGCCAAAAAAATTTCGGTCAGTGTACCATTTTAGGGGTCCAAAAATTTTTCCGGACGTACAAAAATTTTCCGGAACAATTCAAAAATTTTCCGCACATAGCAATTTTTCAACATTTTTTTACATTGTTCCAAAATTTTTACATTTTTCCTCAAAATTTTCCTAAAATTCCCACCACGTTCTTGCCCTTTGCGCCAAAAATATTTAACCCAAATAGCAGTTCTACCGACTGAATAGCAGTCCTACCGACTGAATAGCACTCCTGCCGACTGAATACAATTACTGGGGGGGTGTCACCCCCCCCCACACCCCCCCGTAGCTCCGGGCCTGGCTGAGAGCTAAGCTCAATTACGAAGGACGCAGCTCAACCTGATTGAGTCGAAGGCTTTGTTATGCCTGATCACGGAGCACATCTACGCCAGAATGGTCAGCTATTAGTGGCTAATCCCAACCCATCCTGTCAACATCCCCTGTGCGAGGAAACCAGAGTACCCGGAGTTGACGACCATCTGCTTCCCTGTAATGCGTTGAATAATGTCACCGCTTTTCTTCACAGGTCAAACAATTGAAAGTCTTGGAGCTCTCACTAAGATAATTTACTTGGAGTACAAAGGCATTTGGCCGGTCAGCGGTCGTGATTTCTGTTCAGTCAGTGCTATACGTGTCTTACAAGATGGCATGGTTACATTTTTTGCCAAACATGTAAGATTTTTTCATTACCAAAACAGTTCTCCCCAGAGGTCCGGTCGGTAAGTATATCCCGAGTGGTCCAGGGAAACCAGAGAGCCAGAAGACAACTTGTGGTGTTTGGTAGAGTTTGGTAGAGTGAAACTGGAAGCACTCTTCTCGTTTGTGACTGTGGGGAAATTATAATCAGAAAAGTGCATACTGTTCAGGAATCGAAGCCCAGTCGCAAAAGTAAAAGGCACGTGTCCTAACAACTAACCATCTTTTTACAGGTTAAACATCCGTCCTGTCCACCATGCAAGAAATATGTGAGGTAACATTTTTAGATCGAACTTTTTTTCATGTTTTTCAGTATAATAGTTCAGTCCTGTGGGTGAATTCCACCATGCAAGCATTATCATGCCGTAGATGATGATCAACCAGAAATTATCGGAGTGAGAAAGGAGAGATGATTCTAGTTTAACTTCTATTTCTCTAGTAAAGAGATATACTTGCAGTTTAATTTTATTTTTTCTATACGTTTCAAGAAGTTGACCATCATTCCTGTAACTGAAAGTCTGAAACCTCGCTTGTTAGGGATGAAACTACCTGAAAAATACGAGGAAAAATTCGAAGTTACGAGCGAAGGCCTTTCGAAGCGAATTTCTCCGTGTATTATTCAGGTGGCTGCATCCCTCCAAGCGAAGTTTTGCTATTCTTGGCACTGGCACAGATCGTTCAAGTCTGAAACCACTGATCTCAGTACAGAACATAATGTTATTGACACATTCCTGTGTTTCTGTGTAGAGGCAAAATTTTAACTGGTGGTTTTGTCATGAAAATTCTCAGTGAAGATCCTCCACGTATTAAAACGACTTATATTACTCATGTTGATTTACAAGGTATATGCAATGACCACTATATATATATATATATATATATATATATATATATATATATATATATATATATATATATATATATATATATATATATATATATATATATATAAAAATTGCGTCTTAGAAAATCCCCCCCCCCCCA
>CACRXK020001869.1:0-48714 GCA_902702795.2 Paramuricea clavata | reverse complement strand
TGCAGGATCTTGCAAGATCTTGCCAAACATCTTGCAAGATCTTGCCATGATCATGACAAGATCTTGCCATGATAATGGCAAGATCTTGCAAAATCCTGCAAGATCTTAGGTAAGATCCTGCAAGAACTTGGAAAGATCTTGCAAGATCATGCAAGATCTTTCCATGATCTTGCAGGATTTATGTAAGATCTTGGCATGATCTTGGTACAAATCCTGCAAGATCTTGCCATGATAATGGCAAGATCTTGCCATGATAATGGCAAGATCTTGCAAGATCTTAGGTAAGATCCTGCAAGAACATGGAAAGATCTTGCAAGATCCTGCAAGATCTTAGGTAAGATCCTGCAAGAACTTGGAAAGATCTTGCAAGATCTTTCCATGATCTTGCAGGATTTATGTAACATCTTGGCATGATCTTGGTACAAATCCTGCAAGATCTTGCCATGATTCTCCAAGATCTTACCACAAATCCTGCAAGATCTTGCCATGATCCTCCAAGATCTTACCAAAATCCAGCAAGATCTTGCCATGATCTTGCCAAAAATCCTGCGAGATCTTGCCATGATCCTCCAAGATCTTACCGAAATCCAGCAAGATCTTGCCATGATCCTCCAAGATCTTACCAAAAATCCTGCGAGATCTTGCCATAATCCTTCAATATCTTACCAAAATCCAGCCAGATCTTGCCATGACCCTACAAGATTTTACCAAGTTCGGGGCAAGAATACATGGCAAATACAGAATGAAGAGGCTCTACATGAAATATACTATACTCTGGATATAACTTTGATTGAATTTATCAAACTAACGTAAAAGTGTACAATATTGCCATAAATTCAGTGTCGGTCTTTATTAAATTGTAATCAATTAGTTCATCCAAATTATAATACTCAAGCTTTTACCCGGTTTAGTTTGCATAGTAAATGTAGTAAATTAGACCAATAATGTTGGTAAAATATTATCAATATCTATGGCGATTGAAATAAAGTCCGAATGAAAGTTCCACCTTGCACAATATTTGAGAGAAAACAAAGGGAATCTTGTCTGTTCTTAATAATGTTGTTCTAAAGAATTGAGTTTCAAGATGGAACTTTTATTCGGAGGTTGTTTCATACTTTACTTCATGAATTATATTAGCATTGACACCATTGTTATTGCAAGTTCTTCGATTTTGTTTTTCTTCGCATATCTATCGCGGCACTTTTGAATTTTGATTGCACGCATCCACGATAATTTGGCGTGTTTACTGTTCTCTGTACTTTTTCTTCGCCATACTTGGCGTTGAGGACAGCTATATCGTAAAAAAAGACTGTGTTAAAGTAAGTCTATTTTTTGTATTTAAGTTCATTTCAATGTTTACCCAAAACACATTGCCATTGGCAAAGAAAACTATAGTACTTTTAATTAACACATACTGTGGCAACTTAGTCTTAAGTTTGTATATATCTGTTCACAGCTGGCCAGTTAATTTTTCTTGAAGTCAAATCACATATATTATTTTTACCAAACAATTTAGTGACCCTGTTGGGATCTAGTGCTGGTTTTGGAGATCTTTTCGACTGGAATAGTATTCCATCCTGGAGCTCTTCCGATGAAAATAGGAAGTCCAATGATTTGATTGCACATTTTGATGGCTCTTTTGGTGGTGCATTTACGGTCATCAAATTAATGTCATTGTGCCACTAAAATGAATTAACAATACTTGATATTAAATCACTGTAGTTGAATTCTTTTTAAGTAAAAACGATAAATTACACATGTATAGGTACACTCATAGCTCATACTTACAATCTCGATCTCTGTAGTTTTTTTTTTGGCCATAGCTTTATCATTTGGGGATGCTTTCACCATGTTTTCCTAAATAATATTTGAAATAACAAATTTTGAATAATACACATGCATGTTGAATAATCATAGCTCAAACCATTAATTTTATATGAAAGATCTCTATATTTTATCCTAGCTTCACTGGTTGGCATAATGAAACTTAACTCACTAATGAAGCTCACATTTATACCGTAGTGTGAAATTGCGTGTTTCTATGCGCTGCATTTACGATGTTTGGCACCGGATCTGTCGAAACTACGGTTATCAGGACATTTCAGTAGCGCAAGCTGCGCAAAAGCTGTGTAATAAATATAAGACTGTGTGAATATAATAATTTGTGGTCCCAGGGGTATTCTCAACGGCTTTGTCATTCTTAACAAAACGTTAAACTAGGTATTATCACGTAAAAGCTTATTGCGACCAATGATGAGGTGTTATTAAAATTATTTAAAGTCGAAATTACAGCAAGCATTGCATCGCTTTAGCCGATTAACTTAGCCTTTTGTAAGGTTATTTGAAAAAGCTTGAAACATTTATTACATGTGGTAATCAAACTGCTTAGCGCTCATTCATTCAATATACAAATAATGTGTTATTTATTTATTTAAGACAGCTCGACAAGTTATCCTTTCTTCTTTAGTGCAGCAACAAAGTCGAGGAACAGAAGTATAAACTGCCGTGTACCTTGTATGTTTGACTTATAAAACGCGCCTTGGGGCTTTTACCAACGGTTGTCTACCACAAATATGCGAAAAATGCGCAGATAACAAGATTTACAGATATTGATTATTTGATCTCATTTCAGTCATTTGGATCTGGCACGCAAAGGTGCGAGAGCAACTGTGCGCGTAAAAGTCTCCTTTCACAAGGATCTTTCAAAATCATGGCATTTTTGGTATGATCATGGTAAAATCATGACAAGAGATTGTGTCAAGAACTTCCAAGATCAAGATAGATAAGATCTTGGCAAAATCATGCTGGGATCATGGTGAGATCTTGACAAGATCTTCCAAGACCATGGCAATACTATAATAGAATCTTGGCAAGATTGTGATAAGATCTAGCAAGGATCATGATCATTGATGGGATCTTGAAAAGATCCTCCAAGATCATGGCAAGATTACAATAAGATCTTGGCAAGATTTTGGTAAGATATTGGCAAGATCATGCTGAGATCTTGGCAAGATCATGGTGAGATCTTGTCAAGATTTTCAAGACCATGGCAACATTATGGTAGGATCTTGGCAAGATTTTTGATAAGATCTTGGCAAGATCATGGTGGAATCTTGGCAAGATTGTCCAAGATCATGGCAAGATTATGATAGAATCTTGGCAAGATTGTGATAAGATCTTAGAAAGGATCATGGTAGGATCATGGTAAGATCCTCCAAGATCATGGCAAGATTACAATAGGATCTTGACAAGATTTTGATATGATCTTGGTAAGATCATGGTGGAATCTTGCCAAGATTGTGCAAGATCATGGCAAGATTATGATAGAATCTTGGCAAGATTGTGATAAGATCTTAGCAAGGACCATGGTGGGATCTTGGCAAGATCATCGTGGGATCTTGACAAGATCTTCCAAGATCATGGCAAGATCATGATAGAGTATTGGCAATGTTGTGATATATGCAATTGGTTTGATCAAGGTTCATTATACATATACTTATGAAGGTCGAAAAATACAACTCAGCAAGAATTATGTATGACGAAAAATCATGAAAGATCTTGGCAAGATCTTGACAAGAATTTCAGACAATCTTGGCAAGATTTTGGCAAGTATGACAAGATTGAATAATCTTGGCAAGATATTGGTAATATCTTGGCAAGATCTTGCCAAGATTAGCGTCTTGCCAAGACCTTGCCATGATCTTCCAAGATCATGCAAGATCTTACAAGATCTTGCCAAGATCTTCAACCTGGGTAGTTATACAGCCGACCGTCCAACCCACAATGGCAATGCATGGCGTGCAGTGTCGCAAAAAGTCAAAAAGTCTTCATTCTAAACACGCCTTGATCTCAGCGACGCCTATACTTACTGTAACGGACATATCAAGCCCACTCTAAGTCAAGCATTTTGGCTTTCCGTACTGCCCCAAATATTGGGGTATATTTATTTGTGATGACTGATGGACGAGTTCTTCTATGCACACTTTTAATAATTTAAATTTAGGTCAAACCGCTTTAAATTCTCTCAATTTTATTTGTTCAAAGCAAAAACCAAAAGGACTACGTACGATACAACTTGCTTATAGAATATAGAGATTAGTTCACAGGTATTTTGAAATACTATAAATAGGCAATAGTCTTGCCACATACAGCGTTTCATCATGCAGCGTTTTATGAAAAGGTTTCGATTAAGATGCATTTTCACACGATATTTGAATAACAAATTTAGTGTGATTAAGTTCACGTTAACCCTCAAAGAAATGCTTCGACATCATGATGAATCCTTTCATCAGTGTAATCCTGACAGAGTAAGTATCTATATATGCATACATCTATAGTTTTAAAGTACAGTACTCACTGCTTACTGGTTGTAGACAGTTATGGACGGATGCCGAATGATGTTGTAGTAGCTGTATCTTTAATATAGTTTATTTATTTATTCATCATTGATTGACATAGGGAGTGATAGTGTTGTAAGGAATTTTGCTACACTTGTAAAACGTTATAACTGAAAAGTAGTGTAACACTGTTCCCGCATCAATCCAGTATCACACCGCATGCATATACATGTTCGCAAATTGTTAACAAGTTGTCACAGGCGTCTTGTCACAAAGTCGATCATTGACTGTACGTATGCACTTTTTTTTCAATAAAAGTTGATCAAAAGTTCATAACGGCGTTACCTGCTGATAACCTAATAACTTATAGTATAACTTGAATTAAACTCGACCAAAGATTCAATTGTAAAAATTCGAATTTATTCAAACACCGATTTTCTTTCAATATTGCCTTGTAAATGTAAATGAATGTAATTATAGTGTAACTGATGCAGAAATCCATGTCAGCTTTATTAATTGTATATAAGTGTCCATGCCCAGCTATATATAGAACCAAAGTTACAAGTGTAGTTATATCTAATTTTAATACTTTATGACTGATCTGATTATGTAGCAAAGCGATTTTATCGCAAACCATGTATGAGTGTCTGTTTATCTAATCTCGTACCCAGAGCATGCCATTCGCAGGTTAGGGGTGGGTACAACTCATGCACGTCGTAAATTCAACGTCACTTCTCCAGCGCAATGCCCGCCACTAACCTGCGAACGGGCATGATCTGCGTACGAGGTTGCTGTTTATCTGTCCACAATCACGTGACAGTGACACCATAGAGGTGACACTAAACTGAAACCCTTCGCAGACAACAACCTTTTAAAGAATAACGTGGCGACTTCGAAAGAGATAAATTACTGCGTTTTGATTTAAGAAAATAATGAAAATATAACATTTTGCGAACATTTTGACATCCATTTTCGACAACAGTGTGTAAACAAGTAATTTACAGCATTTACAATACCCTATATTATGTCTATGATTCCAAAAGAAACTAGATTTTATGATAGAAACACTAAACTTTATCGTAATTTAATTTTTACAGCAGGAAAACCATGTCAAGCGCCTCGACTTTCGGAAAGCATAAAAAAGTTTTCCGACAGTCTCGCAACATCCTGCGTGCATGGATGACGCTTCCTAAAGGGAAAACCATTTGGTGTTCCTTCATTTACCAGGCGGCAGTCTTGAGATGATTGTCAAGTGCCGTTCAGACAATCTTTTGTGACGTTTTCCATCTCAGGAAGTTAAATCACATTCATATTATGTTGGCCATGTGTGAAACATGACCCCTTTTATGCACATGAATATTTGTTGTAATTAAATTAATGAACTCTTCAAGCTGGTCAAGGTATTAAGTTTAAAAACTCTCAAAAGCAACACATAATGCCATACGTCAGGAGTTACTCAGTCCCAGTAACAAGGACTAGAAGCCACTCCATCGAGTCTGCTGGAAGTAGCTTAAGCGTTGAAAGTGCACCGCTTGTATGTATATTTGAAGATGATGAAACGTTTGTAAGTTTGTATTTGTACCCGCCAATATATACAAAAGGTCAGCGAGTCATGACCAATATATTAATATGTATAAGATAGCCTATTGAGTATTGGGGCCTATTGAGTGCTATACAGTATTTGGCAATATAAAGTTTAGTTAAGACCCGTTCAAACCATTCCAACCAGTTAGATGAAAATTTTGAATAACGTCCGAACCGAACCTGACCCAAGAAACATTCGCTCAAAATTATGTAACAGGAAATATTATGTTACATGTTGACTTGATTGCGTGTACATACACGCATACAGTATTTTTGAATGAAGTGACACTTACCCAAAAATGATTAGTTTGGTATGAGTAAGATTTGAATTATTTTTAGAAGGAATTACGTAATATATCTTCATAGCAAATATTAACGTCACTTGATCCACTTTGTCGCTGTCAAAGTTGCTTGATATAATGTCATTAGATCTATTTTAGCAGCGAAGAACATTTATGATTTATATATATTACTGATTCCTTCTCAGAATGATCAGAATATTACAAAAACCAAAAATCATATTTTTAAATAACCAGTACAAATATGTGCCAGCATATTGAGCTGGTGTAAAGACCACACTCTAGAGTATCTCCAGAATATCATAGTATTATATCTGCCTGCATAGTAACGACGTCTGATTTATTATGTTTGCTTTTGATAATCCACTGGGATTAAATGCAACAACAGAAAAGTCACGTGTGCGAACATGAGATGTACGAGTGTATGGTTGTCAAGTTGTGAGGATTTCCCCGCCAGGTGGACGATATAGACGCCTGATTGTTTCCTCTTTGTTCTGCTTATTACATTTTTGTTAGCATTTTACATTTATTCTTTCCTCAGTCTTTTGTTCGCCCCAGTCCGTTTGACCAAGCAAACTATATTTATGGTCTGTCCAGATTTATGACGTTTTGTGACGTATTTAGAAGTTTTTTTCTGTGATCAGTGCGCATATTTTCAGGTTAGAGTTGGAGCGGGCAACGAATACTGTGTACTCGCAGATCGCAGGCTCATATCAAATGACATATAGGCACAGTGATACAAAATATTCCACCGCAAATAATGTAGCGTGAATGGCAAACCATCTAACGTCCATGTTTGATGACTATTACTAGTATTAGCGCAAACGCCAAACGGGAAGCTTGGAAAATCATGATTTTTCCACAAAACCGCAAATGCGCTATTACACAGACACGCGCTCTTCTTTAGTGGTATACTTGTACAACACGGATTTTTTATAGTTGCATATTTCCATAGTCCCAGCGACTTAACGCTCCGTGGAAGCGTCTGGTTTAGAAATAATTTCGTAATTATACGTACATGCAGCAGCACTTCCCTTTGCGATAGTAACTCCTAGTTTTACTTTTATTCCTGCATAAGGTTTATCGATAACAAGATTTCTAACAAGTCGCTGGGACTTTAGCCTGCGTTGTCGCTATATATATATATATATATATATATATATATATATATATATATATATATATATATATATATATATATATATATATATATATATATATATATATGTATATATATACAGGGTGTATCAAAATAAACGCAATTCATCTTTTGTGCTTAATAACTTTCGAAATACTATTTCTAGTTAAACGCTTTTAGGCTTACTTCAAAGCCTGTTCTTTCCTCTTTCAAACAAACTATTATCCTTGTCTCTAATGCTAGTAATAATTGCACAGGAAAAGATTTAGTAAAACCTATCATTTTTAGTTGCTGTTTAATTATGCAAGTTTACTATGTTATTGTTTAGTCGGTTTAAATGTTAGAATTTTCTTCTTTAAACTTTAATGTTGTCGTCACTACATCTGGAAAACCACGTAAGAACAAATTAAAAGTATTTTAAAAGAGACCAGGTTGTTTGGAAATCCTAAACAACAAAACATTCTGGTGTCTGAGCCAGATTGTCATCGAATTTGCGATGTAATGTAAACAGAAATTATAGCAAGTTGATGTCAGTCAGCTTAGATGGTCCAAGCCAAAATGATATCGCATTTGAAATTTCAAACTGAGTTAAAAATAGTGGAAGAAAAGCCGTAATTATACTTATTGTTACAATCCATTTAATAAATTGCAACATTTTTTTGTTTTAATGAAAAAATCAGTTATTTTCATGAGAACGATTTGTTATTCCATATCTCAATTTTTTTAATCTCCAATCGCAATAACGTAAAGTATTATTACCCGCGAACCAATGAGTGAAATTTAAGAAACAACCCACTGTTAGAAAGCTGAATGGCTACGCTTTAAAATGAATGTAAACTTTAACGTTTTCGTCTATTATTTGTTTAGCAATTTACATTTCAATCGAGGATTGCGCTTTTTTTTATACACCCTGTAGATAAGATATCTATGCTCAGAACTCATTTGTGACTTTTCTATTTGTTCACATCCATCAGAAAAGAAAGCGGCGCAGTGGGAGTTTAAACGGTAAAATTTTAATGGGTTTTTTTTATGACCTTTAATGTTGGTTTACACTGTCAAAGTTTCTCTGATCACAGTAGGATTAGGTATCTGTGATCACAGCATACAAAGGTAAATTCTAAGTTTCGAAGGATTTGTAAGAAATGCCGGTTTGACTGGGAACAGACTCGCGGTGTTTAACATGTTGAGTCAGTTTCCTCAAATCAATTTCTTACAAATCCGCCTTCAAAGCTTAGAATTTACCCATGCAAAATTCCTACTGTGATCACAGAAACTTTGATAGTGGAAACCATCCTTTATAACACTCAGTAAGTTTCCTCAAACATTTCTTACAAATCCTTCAAAACTTAGAATTTACCCATGCAAAATTCCTACTGTGATCACAGAAACTTTGATAGTGGAAATATTTTCAAAATTCCGAGGTTGGAAAAAAAATATGAAAATTTTTTCAAAATTCCGAGGTAGGAAAAAAAATGAAATTTTTTTCAAAATCCCGAGGTTGGAAAAAAAAATGAAAATTTTTTCCAAATTTCGGCAAATTTTTTCAAAATTTCGGCTTTATAATAATTACCAGTCTATTTAAAAAAGTTATTTTCGGACCTATTGTCCGGTCTTTTTTAGGCCTGATTTACTTACCCCTAATCAGTAAATTTCAAGTGGAATTTGTATACATTTGAGATGGCCAAAAATCATTATACTTACCCGGCAGCTAATCTGTAATCCTCACTGCATATACAAAACACTTTAGGTTCAAGTGTTCAACCCATTCCATTTTACTTGAAAATAGGTTTTTGACTTATAAATTAAACTTACAAGTTTTTGGACTGTTTTCCACATCCAGCCCATCGTAGCGCACCTTCGAATTTTCTTTTGTGTCGGAGTGCATTAATTCCATTCCGAATGGTTAGAATACAAAGAAAAACGCTACGGGGAATGGGTTCTTTTTCCTATATGCACACGGCAAGAAATTGACATGCTTTTTAAGAACAAGTCTTCTTGTTTAAAAGATATTCATACCGCGGTGTATACGGGTAAGATGCAAAACGTCTCTTCTGTAGGGGGCAATAGAAAAAAACGACTTTCGAAAGGAATGTTTAATAAGTAGTAAATAAAACTAATAAGTAGTAAATAAAACTTGGCAATATAAACCCTCGTGGGTGGGTCTTATCTCTTATGAAGTAATTTAGTTTTGTAAAGATTTATATTGCTAATTTAATTACTCATCAGACATCAAGTACACATTAAATGATTAAAAAACGCATGTATCCGTGTGCTTGTTCCATAAGTATTATTTAAACGGATTAACTTTTTTCCGTGCGTGCATATGTGGGTTAAAATTACGTGGTAATACTGCGTGTATAGGCTGTTTTTGAGTGTTGAATTCAAACGTAGTAATTTTGCATAAGTAAATTCTAAGTTTCGAAGAATTTGTAAGAAATATCTGCATGGGAGCTGTCTAACGCCCATATTCTAAAAGCTCACTCACACTCAATGAGTGGAGGTTCAATCTGAGCTTTTCTTGAGTGTCAATGCTGTTTTTGAATAGCTGGAGGGTGAGTAGTCACATAGTAATGTACGACACTTGTTCTTCTTATGTTTATGCTTATGCACATCAAAGGTTCCGCTTGCTTATGCTTATGCTTATGCTTATTTCATCGTGTGAACCAGGCTTTAGTGTTAAACAGTGAATCAGTTCTCTACTGAAACATTTCTTAAAAATCCGGCCTTCAAAACTTGGCTATGCAAAATTCCTACTTTGAGTACTTTGATACTAGTGTCAGTTTGTCTCATGGTTTATACAAAAAATGGTCGCTGGTTCATCGTCACGTCACACGTGTCAATAGACCTTTCCCCTTTTGAGTGAAATTTTTATCTAGATAAGTCTGGACAAAAATTTCATCACAGCTAGCTTGAAAGAGCATCACAAAATTAGTTATATTCCGAACTTTCGTTGCGAAATGTTGTAAAATGCGGATAATATAGCCTTGCGAAGTTTGCAATTTTCAGTCATTTTGTATCACAAATGGGAAATTGATAATCAGTTTGATCATCTGATTATCAATTTCCCCTTTGTAATGCAAAATGACTGAAAAACGGTAAACTTCGCAAGGCTATATTATTAGGGGGTATGGGGGGTCACCCCCCCCCCCCCCCCCCATCCCGATTGGCAGGGCAATCAAAGATTTTAAATGATAGAATGTAGAGTTTCTAAGTAACTTATTACAGCTAGCATACAATAAGCAGTTCATATGTATGTATGACTGGCATCGGCAGTTCAATAGTATACCACAGTGATTATTCACGCAGTTTTATAGTGCTGTATTGTGCTAGCGCTGCAGGGCATCATTGGTTTTGGCAGGGCAATTCTGCCAGACACTCCCCTAATTAAAAGGGGCTAGTTTCGCCCCTGGCCCCGTTTACAAGAGACCATGCAGGACGAAGTCAAACCAGAATGAAATTTGAAATTGTCAACATGTTTTCATGAGACCAGTACGAAAATCACAAACTTTTCAATTTATTCCCCTTGCCAGGCAATCTTCTTTTTTTAGATGGCTTTCATGTTAGCATGTGTTGTTCCAATGTCAAGGGTACAGCCGAGACCGTTCTGGAATGTATTTGTGTTTACATTCACCCCAGGCTGAATTCATGCCGGTCTGAAGTCAGTCGGCTCGGTCGTCCAGCAGGCGGACTTGAGTTCTTTTCGTCCCATGAGTCTCATGTAAACATCTAATATAAATAATACTATGACCGAAACGAAATGGTCCCATGTAAATGGGGCCTAAGTCTCTGAGTCTCAGTGGTGCAGAAGTCTTCAAATTTGAATTCAGGTCTTTAAGGTCTTTGAAAAGTCTTTGAATTGTGTGAAAAAGCGAAAAAAGTCTTTCGCCCGTATTCTAAAAGCTCACTCACACTCAATGAGTGGAGGTTCAATCTGAGCTTTTCTTGAGTGTCAATGCTGTTTTTGAATAGCTGGAGGGTGAGTAGTCACATAGTAAGGTACGACACTACTAACCCTCCAGCTATTCAAAAACAGCAATGACACTCGAGAGAAGCTCAGATTGAACCTCCACTCATTGAGTGCGAGTGAGCTTTTAGAATACGGGCGTTTAAATTCTTTAGTTAGTATTTGATTGTACGATTTCCTAGCTAATACAATAGATTGATTGAAGCAAGATTTTCGCAAATATCGACAAAAAGGTGCATTTTAGGATGTGATTTGAAGGAACTAATTACCCAGGTAAAAATGGTGCTTACACTCGCAATTTTTCGACAGCTGATTGCTCTCAAAGGTCTTTGGACTTCTTTGAAAATCTTTGAATACTTTTGGTCTTGGAGACTACGAACCCTGACAAACTAATTGTTTACACAGCCAATTTATAATCCAAGAAAAATTGGATTTAGTTTGAGTTAGCAGGGAGTTCGAGTATCCCGCCAACTCAAATTCGCTTAACTCCAACTCCCCGCTAATTCGAACTAAATCCAATTTCTCCTGGGCTTTGACCCAATTGTTTCAGTAATTTACTCCAGTGAACTGGATACTCGCTTACCTCGACCTCCTCGCTAACTGGAACAGTTAGCGATAAAGAGATAAGGGCCATGCAAAATTTATTGTTCCCCCGGGCCGGAGCAAATCAATTTTGAATGTTAAAAAGAGCAAGCCCCGCTTAGGTTGGCGTGATAAAAATCTCCAGCCTCGCTCGGAACTTTGCTAGAAAAAGTTGCTGCCCAGCACTACCATCAGTAAAGAAAGCTTGTGCAGCTGTTCTTACCGTAGAGTTGCTAATTACCATGTTCAGCTATAGAGGAAATTGCTGAAATGTGCGGGAGGTCTTGACACTGCGACCGCTGCGCCGCTGCGGATCTGAACTTCTCCTAAAGAGAATAAACCGCGCCCTTGGCCTCTCACTTGTAATTATTTGATCTCCTTCATCGAACGGAGATTCTGACACTGACGTAGATTCTGGCACTGAAAAAATATTTGTGCCCCGCTTCTATATGCAGTTGCAAGGCAGAAAATCTGTGTGCCCTCTTCTATCCGGCCCCGTATAAAATCAATTTTGCATGGCCCTAAAAGGCTCAACAGGTTACGTCGATCATTACTGATCTAGCTTATAGCTATTGGACCCAACTTTCCTTTCGCATGCCCGGAAATCTAAACCCGTGGAAGGGAGGGACCGCTCGCAGTCTAATAGCTATAGGTACTGTTGATAGGTACGTCATCGGTAACTGTTAAAGATGCGGTACAGTCCGTATGTAAACAAAGGCTTTGTTTACATTTCGGTGTCCAAAATATTGAATTTTATTCGACAACTATTTATATTTTCATGATTCTAGTATATAATAAATTATGAAGAGACAACAATCAAGCTTTGCAAGAACATAAAATGAAATAAAAATCTAAATAAACTGTTTGTAAATAAAAAGAGGGCTCCTTTGTGCACATGCGCAGATAGGACCGTACCGCATCTTTAAACACTGTGATAGGTACTTTTTAACTAACAACAGTAGTACAAACTTTGTAAGCTCTTTATAGTGCACTGTAATGGCTAACAATTGTGATGAATGATAAAACGACTATACCTATATACCTATATACCGACCCCGTTATTTAACTCGAACCCCCGCTATAACAAGAACAATTTTTCGCTTCCCTTGGATTGTATACAAATATTCTTATGTACATAATCTTTGCTAATCTAGACCGCCATTATTTATAGTACATGCTTAGCATTCTGGCACTCCATGTATAAAACAGCAAGGTGTAAACTTAAAAACCACAGTGTAATCCTTAAAAAAAAATCGGTTGAGATTAAATTATTTCAAAAGTGGATAAGTAGTTTTTCTCAGAATATTCTAAAAAATCGGTTGAGATTCAATTATTTCAAAAATGGATAAGTAGCTTTTGTCAGAATATTCTAAGAGGATTATGTCTTTTGTCAAGTGCAGAATATTCTATGTTTGTATTTATGATTACCGCGCACAAATCCTTTGTCTCAACTCCATTAAGTATTATTCATAAAATAAATAATTTATTGAGTTTGCCGAGGAGTTTGCGCGTATTCATATTGGACGTTACTTTAGAATGAGCTCAATCCCCGCGACCATGCACAAATTAACATAACCTCCGACAAAAGCATAACACAATGATTTCTGTTTAGTTTCCAGACTATCATCTTGATAGACTATTAAAAAATGTACTCCCCAGTTGGCGTTGCTAGGCGACGGGTCTTCGCAGAGCTTATAGAGGTGTGCTGCTAAATATTTATTTTCTGGGCACATAGACTGTAATACCATGGACCATGGTAACTCATGTTCTGATAATGTAAGTATAGACTATAGAATAACTTCATCAACTGTTACATTTTATGGCCATTGCCACCCATTTAAAATTTTCAGATACCTCGCATGTCTGGGGTTACCGCAGGCATGAAAACCCCGGAATGCAGCACACCAAGCATGCATGCACCATACAGTATGTGTGAAAATTGGGCGGAAATGTGCCAAAGCCGATTAGCGTATGTTTCCCCTACCGCGCACTTGTCGAGAGAACAGTTTAGCTAAAACCGATAGATAATTTAATAATAATTTATTCCAAACAAAGTATCAAAAGAGATATACGAAGTATGCAAACAAATTACAAGATAATAGGTAACACCTAATACTACCCTGTATTAAATAAATAGATCTATTTTTGTGATTGTAGTAGATCAAAAGTTGCTAATATGTCATAAAAAAAAAATTTTAAAAAATAAAAAATTCAAAAAAATGCGCAGTCGAAGGTATGAACTGACTGTACAAACTAAAAATTTGCGGTATGAAGGATGTACAACTACTACCTTTGAAAAATATAAGCAGAACTTCGTGATTGCATGGTATATATTGTTTAGAAGGGTCTTATAGTCGAGTGGAAATTTATAATACATTTATTAGACCTAACTGAGGAACAGCTGGGAAAAATGCAACCAGGGACGCCGGAACTGGGGGGGGGGGGCAGGAGGGGCAGCCGCCCCCGTTGCCCTTTACCAGGAGGGGCAAGGGGGGCAAAGGTGCCCTTTCAATTTAAAGGATTGCCTTGGCGAAATAGCGAATTGTCAGAAATGTTAGTGCAATTCTCTTACGAATTTGCTTCAGAAAACGCAAGAAATGCAGTCATTGAACTTCAAGACTATAGCACAATCGCCTGGCGAAGAACCCCCTCACACCCCTATCATCCAATAAATAGAAAACATGATTAGGCGAAGTTCAACTCCCGATGTTTTGCAAACATCTCTTAGTATATATCAATTGAAAAGTGCCCTTTCACGGAAATCTGCCCCCCTTGCCTTCACATCGTTCCGGCGTCCCTGAATGCAACTATATAAGTTAGTTCTAATGAATGTATTTCAAAAACTCGTTATAATTCATGAGGAAAATCATTACCGTGTCGGGTGGTTTGGTGGTTTTATATGTGATAAAAAAATCATGTTCATTTACATTTACATAAACTTTAGCTTTGATTTTCTCGGCTTAGATAACATAAGTACGACATAGTACATAAATTTCCATTTCTACTCTATAATTTCCATCTACAATCCCGTTCAACTTATTCAATCAATTGAGATGCCAACAAAATCTTGATATTGTTCTGACACTGCAGATAAAAAGATATTCGTTGTGTACGGCCCTGTGATTCCGGTGCAGCGGTCTAACAGAGCCAGTTGTGGAGCTCTAACCACAAGTTCATGTATAAATACTAAGGTGGTACCAGTTCAAGGGTGGGTAGTAGCGGCGAAGTAGTTGTAGTTCGCTACTGTAGCGAACTACAATTTTCAAGTAGCCAGTAGTTTTTGACTACTTTTTTAAAACTGTAGCTGTAGTTATAGCGAACTACTTTTTGCCTAAAAGTAGCCAAGTAGTTGACTACTTTTCAAACAGCAAATCGCTACTTTTTAAAATTGTTAGTAACTTGATAGAATAGCATGATATTGAGACACGGTTTGCTTAAAATCAATACTCAATAGTCAATTTGCACTCTTGAACACTGTAGTGCTTACAAAAATGTTGCTTCGTGTTTACTGTTGCTACTCGTAAGTCGATTTGTTCTAGGTTACATTTCAGCCTGAGTTAGTAGATGCTCCAAATACAGTAAAACTATAGCGTAGCGAAATAGCGAAATAGTTCGCTACATTTTTTAAGCAGTAGCTGTAGTCATTAGCGAACTATATTTGTTCAAAAGTAGCAGTAGTTGTAGCGGACTACATATTTTTGAAGTAGCTGTAGTTACAGCGAACTACAAAAATTTTGTAGTCAACCCACCCTTGTACCAGTTACGGTGGATGGGTAAATATCCTGCTGCTAGTTTTTCATATCTCAGAGGATGGTGCTGAAATAGACCTGTAGCATTCTGTTATCGTGTCTACCTACACTGGAACCGGCTTATACCATGTGGCGAACTGCAAGTAATCCTCCGATGAATGTTATGCCATATGTATGTATCAGTATAAGTTCTGCCAAAATTAGCGCATTTCACTCAGCAATACCTAAAGTTACATACTGTGGAAGATAATGTACAGTGACAGTACAGCAATCAATTAGCATTTCCCACGCAATGTAACCAGGGGTTCGTTTTCCCATGTTTGGGTGGCAAGAGTGAATTTAGTGAAGTAGAAACACAGAAATATTGTTTATAAGTATTACGTCCTTCATTAAATTTCGACACGGCCTGGTCGCATGTTGTGAGATATATACAGACGCAGATGCCGCCGGAAAAAAATTAAACAAAGCTTTTTGACAAAATCCTGGGATACGTCGAGTTTATGTATATACAGACACCTATCTAATACAGACATCTCTCTAATATAGACACTTCTCTAATATGCACACCAGTCTCTAATACGGACAGCTCTTTAGTAGATACACCTCTTTAATACGGACAGTTCTCTAATATTGACAGTTTCTAATGTCCCCACATACATAGAACAAACACCTCTCTAAACAGCCGCTTAATTTGCTGCGTTCCTTCTATAAGAGAGATGTCTGTATTACAGAGATGTCTGTATTAGAGAGATGTCTTTATTACAGAGAGGCCTGTATTAGAGAGATGTCTGTATTATAGAGATGTCTGTATTAGAGAGATGTTTGTATTAGAGAGTGCCTGTATTAGAGAGATGTCTGTATTAGAGAGATGTCTGTATTAGAGAGGTGTCTGTATTAGAGAGATGTTTGTATCAGAGATATGTCTGTATTAGAGAGATGTCTGTATTAGAGAGATTCCTGTATTAGGGAGGTGTCCATATTAGAGAGATGTCTGTGTTGGAGAGATGTCCGTATTAGAGAGATGCCCGTATTAGGATGTTTGTATTAGAGAGGCACGTGTCGGTATATTAGAGAGATTAAACTGTAATATTTCACGAAAACGCTATTAGCATAAAACGCTATTAGCATCAACGAAGTTGCCGCCCAAATTGATTGTGACCTCATGTTTGCGGTCTCGATGCTATTAAATGTGACCTCCAGTGGAATATTCCGGAGACGACTTTACAAATTACCTAAGTTGAGCGAGAAACGTATACTAGGCACTCGCTGACACGATACATGCATGGTGCTAATAATAATTTTATGTCAGATAACCAGAAAACGCATTTCTGTCATCGATACCAAATTTTAGTATTTTTGCACAAGTGAATATAACAAATCCTGCAAGTTGATCGGTCAAATTTGACGTATTAAGTTGTTATATTCACCTACAGGTGAATATAACAAAACCAAAATTTGCAAAATGGCGGCTAGCCGTTACTGATAAAGAAATAAGCGAAATGAAAACTGATAAATTCAACCCCAAAAAACACAAAAGACTTGTGTAAGGCTCGGTGATTATCGGGGAATATTCGGCGGCTTGTCTTCGGCGAATAATTGTTAATTATAATGAAGAAAATTAGAAGGAAGTTTTTGTGCATCAAATACTTAGTGTTTCATCAATTAAAGTACATTATACTAATTTATAATTATCGGGAACTTTAGGGGTTCCTTTCAACTCTAAGCCTTTCGCAAAAAGATATTCACGCCTTCGCTGGGAACGTCGAGGTTGTCTTTGTATTAGAGAGCTTAAGCATGTGGGATCATTCGTATGAATTTAATACAGTATAATAAGAAGTTGAAGATATTGGCTTTATGTTTGGGAAGAGTTCTACTAAACCGAATTTTAGGCAGCGTTTACACTGTACCGTTTTCGTAGCGTTCTCGTATTGTTCTTAATCCTCAAGGGAACGCAAGACAATAGTCTAGTTCTCTCGAACAATACGAGAACGCTACGAAAACGGTACAGTGTAAACGCTGCCTTAAGTTGCACTTGTTACGGCTTGAAAAGCAGGCGTTGTATAAAGACGTGAAAATCTTTGATTTGCCGTTGTAAAGCCCGCCACCGGCACGAGAGCAACTTGCTGAGCTAACCGCCTCGCGAGGCGATTAGCTCAGCAAGTTGCTCTCGTGTGCGGATAGTTTTCGTGAGGATTTAGCCTCTCGAGGCCTTGAGGAAAATATCTATCGTGTTTGATATTTTTCGCCTCGCGAGGAAAAAATCTCATCGTCTGCGGACAGTGGCGTAGCCAGCCCGACAATTTGATCCCGCTATGCAAATTCAAAATTATTGTCATTGTTCATTTCTTTAGAAATTGATTGTTTTCACAGTCAATGAACACAAAAATATTTGCATAGCGGGACTAAATCGTCGGGCTGGCTACGCTACTGTCTGCGGATGTTGTGAGCTAAGTGCCGAGCTGTTTGAATCAATTAGCCAATGACAAACCATGGTTTCTTCATGTGACTTGGAACAAAATGGAGGAATATGCAACTGTTTTGTCATTTATGTTGTTGTTGAGTAGTTTTCCCAACGTGTGCGGTGAAAATACATAGCTGAGCTAGCTGCCACGCGAGACGGTTAGCTCAGCAAGTTGCTCTCGTGTGCGGCGGGCTTAAACAGAGCGACGACTACGTCTGAAACTCCCCTGGGACTTTAATTATTCATTTCTTTTCATTGACTCATTGTATTGGTTGCCGTCGTTGTCGTGTTGCCGTCCTGCATGCTTAAGCTCCCTATTTTCTGGTAGTTGTATATCCCTATTAATCCGCATCTTTCTGTATATTCTTTATGCAGATATAATCGCGAAATTCCAAAAATATCCCAGGCAGGCAGGCCAATTACAAAAAATTATTCTGTTTTTCATCGCAGCCCGCCCCTAGAAAATTGGCCGCCCGGAATTTCTTCTTAATAATCGGTAATAATTATACGCATGTTTTTCTCACAACATCGTGCTGAAGAGTGCAGTAGGATCTCGAATTAAACCCGAAATTTTGGAAACTTTTTTTAACACATTTTGAAAACCTAGTACATTTCTTCCTATTTCGACGAATTTAATGCGCGCTGCTCTTCCCTTTCAGCCCCCCAGTCCCTCCCAGGCTCTCGTACGCGCCTATGGATTTTTGGACTGTTGGTTTATATTCCAACTATAACTCATATTGTTTTTGTCATGTGTTGGTGTTATGTACTCAGGTGAATGTGATGTTTGTGATGTTACTCTGAGTGTGCATCCACACAACAAACATCAGATTCACCTGAGTACCAACACACACAAAAAGTATTACATCTTAGAATACACTGATATCGAAGAAACTAAACTCAGTTCCGAAATATCACCAACTCGAACCGATTTGAACTCGTAGCTCAATTGGTAGAGCATTGGACAAATATCCCAAAGGTTGCCGGTTCGATTCCCACCGTGGTCGGGCAAACTTTTCAGCTTGTCCGGTTTGGATGCACACTCAGAGTAACACCACAAACATCATATTGTTTTATCACTTTTCATGTCTTTTAGAATGGTCCATTGTTTCAATCACGTCATTGAAATCAAAATGGCTGTCAGCAGCTTCTTACTGTGCTTCCCTGACGAGCCGGGTAAGGATATATATTGACTGTTTGTTTTCGTAAGCACTTGAGGGTATAGTTGAGTTAGTTGACCGGTTGTAGTTTGGAAACCTCAAAGGCGGGCTAGCTGCATGACCTTCCGCCACCAAGACTAATCTCAAAGCAGGACTTTGGCCATCTCCCTCGATATAATTAATTGTTGAAGGGCCTTGAAGGTGTGGACTTTTTTTTAATTAGTTTCACAATACGAAATTGAAGGCACAGACAACAGGACTAATAAAGTTCCAAATTATAAGTCTTCCATACATAAAAATACTACGCTATACTATGCCATACTATACTATACTGCTATAAAATTAAAATACTTAGCTAGTTACATATTTACGGTATTATACACACAATTACATTCATATACAAAAACTCAGAATATGCGGCACTTCTACGAACAACAAGACATAAAACAAGAACAACATTTAGAGCAAAATTTTTTTCAAGTCCTTGGCCTATTAACATCAAAACATGCATTAACTTTTTAGTGTAGTGATTATATAGACTAAATTTCAGTGACTGAATAGAGAGAGAGGATTTTATTTCTCCTGGCAGACTGTTCCATAGTGGCACTATCCTATTGAAAAATAGGTTTCGGAAAGAAGATGTTCTGCAACGGTTTGGTCTGTATATGAATCAGAGCTAAAGCGAGTGTGATGATTGGTAGCATTGTCTAGTATAGTATAGTCTTCAAGTGTTAAGTCATAATAAGTTATTAAAGTGCTTTACATTTATAAAAATGCATAATATCTTTTATTTCGAACCAGTATGAAATAGGCAGTAGATTAAGTTGCTTTAAATGGTTGGTGTAAGATGAGGTGAAGTCTTGAAGGATATACTTGGTCGCTTGTCTAATTCGGATACTTTCTGGAAAAAGAAGGTCCCTAGATGTCGTTTGGGGTGCCCAAATGTCACTGCCATAACACATACAGGTGTGAACAAGATACAAAAAAAAAGAGAGAGCGTCGACAATTTTGAGTGTTTATACATTTATTAGTCGACCTAACCCTGCTTGGCAGTTGTCTGCTGTAAGCTACGATTTTATGTCGAGAACTGACTTTGATCGTACGCAAATTTTTAGTAAACATTTGCTTATTGATATATTGATATCTCACTGATTCGACTCGATTCGACTAGACGATTCCATTGGTTTATTGAGTTTCGCACTCATTGGTGAACGGATTTCCCAATATTTCCCAATAGACAATTCCCATTATAGACTAATTTTAAAATTAGGCAAGGAAACCCAAATAAATCAGCACAGCTAGAAAGAGCATACTAAAATTAGTAAAATTACAAAGTTTGGTTGCGAAATGTTGTAAAATAAGGAAAATATAGCCTTGTAAAGTTCGCAAATTTTGTATACTTTTGTATTGCTTGCGGAAATTCCTACCACGTTCCTACCACATTTAGGCCGAAAATGTCACACGCAATACAAAAGTATACAAAATTTGCAAACTTTGCAAGGCTATATTTTCCAAATTTTACAACATTTCGCAACCAAATTTTGTAATTTTACTCATTTTAGTATGCTCTTTCTTGCTGTGGTGATTTATTTGCATCTCCTTGCCTAGTTTTAAAATTAGTCTATAATGGGAATTGTCTATTGATAGGGGATCCGAGGTACCTACGATTTTAAACGTCCTTATCCGAAAAGACTCTAACCATTTACTGCTGTCAATGTAAAGGTATATAACTTTCTCTTCAATTATTTTAAGACCTTGCGCAGAGGTGCGAACAAGGATTGCCCCGGGTTTCTCAGTTTGAAAGGCGGTAAGCATGCATGGTGACCATGCACGACACCAAAAATTTACAGCAAATTGCGGTTAATTTTGCGCCACCTCCTTCCTTGAAAAGTGCGATATTTAACCGCAAAACGTAAACAGTTCGTTGACTGATTACTATACGTACAAATAAACAGTCTATTGAGAAATTAATTCTAACCATGCATGCAGTGTTAGAATACCAGCCGACAATTTCAAAACAAAAGACAATCCGAAGATTAGCCGATCTTGAAACTCAAGATATCAAACAAGACGACAATGAGTTTGTCTTGTATTGACTCATATTAGTCATATACCTTGAGTCTCAAGATGCTAATCTTCGGATAGTGTTTTGTTTTGTTTTTTGTTTTGTGCAGTGTTATTTTCAAATACATTGCGTTTTATCTGTGATTTTATGAATGACTGTTGGTTGTTGACAAGCTTTGTGAGAAGATAAATACCGGTATATACCGGCTCATGAATACATGCAGTAAACAACATACAATTCCGTGGTAAATCAAACTGTTTGCTCAGTATGACTGCCTTGAGACGCCTGGGATTCCGCTTCGCATGCCGTGACGGAATACATTGGACACAGATGTACGACATTTGGGTCACATAAGCTCATTTGCATAATTCACGCAACAGTTATTTCAAGGTCATGTTTACATGGATGGTTATAGCGTCCTTAGCTTTTGCCAAAAAGTGGGCGGGCGGTCGTTTTTTTTTAAAATTTATACTAATTTTTAACGCCTTGGTTTTAGGTACGAAACTGGATTTTCGTGCGCAGTACAGATATTTTTTATATGTATTTCGGAGTGTGATTCATACCGTCATCAGTCGCACGCTTTGCCTTCTAGAATAAGTTTTTATTTAAAGTACTAGTAATATTGGAAGTTAATATCGTGCACATTTAAATTTATTAACACAATTGACTACAGAAATACTACATATATTAGAGCCCGTTGATCAATAAAAGTTGTTTTTTTTAAATAAAAACTGATAAAAAAATCCTGAACGGGGCCTTTTTTGTGGGCGGGCGAGGACGCTAATTTTTTTATGTGGCCTAACAAGGGTTACCCTACCCAGAGGTCAAAAACTAGCGAGTATTTACATGAGATAGGGTCACCCTACTGCTAGGGCTATGTTGCCCAGATATGGTAATCCTACCTATCATGGTCGGTAAGGCCACTCTTATTTGAAAATGGCCGTCGCGAAGTTTTAGCAGCAAGTTGTATAATTTTATCTCTTGGACCTTTGCTTGCTGCATGTCAAAATGACGAATAAAACATGACTTGCTTGATAGGTTAACCCTACCCCTAGGCCCTAGGTAACCCTAGCGCGCATGTAAACGCAACGCGCAAACACAATAGACTCGCTTACTAGGGTAACCCTTCTGCTAGAGTTACCTTACCTCCATGTAAACAGGCCCTAATAGGAACTAATTTTATGGAATTTGTACTTTGACTTGAAAATTCCAGAGTGTGTTAATTATAGACTTCCTGTATTGAATTCACTATTCCATTACTGAGTCGGCAAATTTGGAAACAATTATATCTTCCCAGACAAATATGAAAGCAAAACGAATCGGCATAATTGCTGTCGCCAGCTGAGCCTTTTTTGGGTAACCTTTGTTAAAAGTTTTATTAAAACATCAATCGTATTTAACCTTTGGAGACTTATTTACACAAGGAAGGATCAATTTCAATTTTATTGAACTTTGCAAAATATGTTGATTTTAATAATTGGCAAAAACGCGTTAATAATTTGTTTGTCAGTCTTTAATTTATGTTGAATTGCATTTTTCCGTTCGACAACATGATTTGCTCATTAGAAGGAAAAACAAATGTTATCAAGGTTGTTTAACATTGACAGATCTCCTAACTATAGAATTTCAAGTTAAATTAAGTTTCACAACCAAACCCAACGATTCATTAGAAAACGCATATTTCAATAAATGCTGCATTAGAAGTGCTTAAGCCTTAAAGTGGGACATGCACGTGGGCAGTGCGTGTTACGAAATTTTTCTTAATATGACAGCGTTTATATGCTGGCTTCTGCTATGTTTTTCAGGCCATATATTACGTTCATTTCAAGTGCGGAATATATCTTTGTAGAGTGTGCCGTTAGATTATCACTATTATAAACGCTTTATATATTGGTGGCCTATGTAACATAATGTGGTTTTCAAATGGGACCTCTATTTGCATTAAGTGCGCAAAATGATATAACAATGCGCACAGAATCTTCGCATTGTTGCGCCATTTACATTTCCTGAACAAATTAACATTTCCTGCACAAGACGTTCATTGCGTGATTTCGCCAATACATCCCGTACTTATTAAAGGTATGGATTGCAGGTTAATTATATAATTGATTCTTGATTTCACCATATTATTATGAGATAAGGAAAATGGTTCTAGCTAATGGGTCTGCATGCCACACTTTTGCCTCCTTATATAGTTATATAAACATATGTCTCTTTAAATTTTGGATATTCCATTTAATTGTCCCGTCAGCACGTATTGAATATTCAAGTATCAATTGGGAGTTGTTTATTTTGTCTCTGCAAAAAATTTTTCAAGACTGCATTTGCACCGCCAATTACGTTTTTAATGAAGTCGCACATTTTCTACTTGACGAAGAAAAATGCAATATAACCGTAATTAAAGCTAATCACCTAATGCCAGTCAGGTTCGAAACGTCGAGAAATTTGGTCTATATTTTTCAGATTAGAGCTAATTTGCGTTTTATTTTCCTTCCTTTATTATCGAATATGTTTATTTCGCTATAAAAACCAACGTTTTTGTGTATATCACAAAAATCTTATCCAATATAACTGTTTATTATTATACCAACACAAAATTCCATCCACGTACGGCTATTAAGTCCATCAAAAAAATGCCTTACAAACGAATACAAGGTCTGGTCTTTTGGTCGACTAAATTAAAAAAAAAGGCTATTTGTAGTATTTTTTTATTGTTATTCAATAAAACGTTCGGTATTTACAATATTATCGGCATGATGAATGTGTATCACTATACTGTATGCAATAGCAATATTAGTTTAGATACATTTTTTATAAAAAAATTATCCTGTTAATTTGTGTGTCAATATGTTCTCTTACTTTCAAACTCAAAAACATTATATATTTCGTACTAATATATTTTGGACTGGAGTACTGTCCGTCAATCTAAGATCAACTGTAACTGACATTTCATCACTGCTCGTTCCATGGGCAATATTAATGAGGGGTTTGCCAGTACTGGTACCCCCAGGAAAAAGGGGCCACGCCCTTTAAATTGGTTCAAAAGTGCAACCATGCCTGCCTGCCCACTAAAAGCAATGTATGACAAGAATTTTCTAAGCGAATCATTGTTGTTTTTTTGCCACAGAAGAATACAAGTGAAACGGTGAATTTGATCGCTTTATCGCACAAAATTCTAGTTGAAAAACATTCGAATATTTCATTTACATTATTGAATATGTAAACAAGGTCAAAATAGTTGGTTCTGTTAAATACAAATTTATCAAAACAAATCTGTTATCACTGCACATTTTCACTTTATCAATGCACAAATTTTTTATCACTGAACACTACAATTAGGTATGTTATAAAAAGCTGAAATAAATAAATAAATAATTAATAAAGCATTATCATTATTATCATTATTAATTACATTATCATTATTATTATCATTAAGTATTATTATTAAGTATCATTATTATTATCATTAAGTATTGTTATTCATATCATTATTATTATTATTATCATCATTATCATTAAGTATTAATTGTTATTATCATCATTATCATTATTATTATTAAGTATGATTATCGTTATCTCAAGTTATTATTTGATTATGTAATTAGTTGCATAGTTATTTCACTGAGAACTTTACAGCAGTTTAATTTAAATCATATTTAATGATCTCGTTATTTTCTTTATATAAACTTAGCTTTTCCCCTTTTTTCACTTTCGGAATTGAATAAGGAAATATATGAATATAGTCATTTTGAACAGTCATGTATGCATGTGCATAATGTTAAAATGAACAAGTTAATTCACTATTTATATTAATGTTAGTATACGTTTAGTCAATTCACAGTTCATTTTGTAATTATTTGTAGTAAAACTCTTTAAATTTCATCGGAATCGAGGTATTCGCTGTTCTGATCATCATGTTCCGTTTGAATGTGCTGTTTGAGATCGCATCTTCGCGAGAACGCCGTTTTACAGTAACGGCAACGATACGGAGTGTTATCAGTGTGAATATGAAGGTGGAATTTCAAATTGGACAACTTATTAAAAGCTTTATTACACAAACGACAGTTATACGGTTTTTCGCCAGTGTGAATCAACAAGTGATTTCGAAGATTGCCTTTCTGATGGAAACCTTTGCCACAGATATCGCACACGAATTCCTTCTTTTCGCTGTGAGTACGAATGTGCGTCTTCAACGTCGAGCTACGGTTGAACGCCTTTTGGCACACGTGACATTTATGCGGTTTGTCGCTGGTGTGAATGATCTTATGTCGACAGAGAGTGCTCGAGAGGCGAAACCCTTTGCCACAGATATTACAGACAAACGGACGAGCTCCAGTATGGCTGGGCATTTTGAGATGAATGGTCAACGTGTATTTTGTTTTAAAAGTCTTGCCACATTGCTCGCATCTGTAGATCGGTTTCATGCCAGGTGCAGGGGCGGGGATCTCTCTAGACTCGGGTGTGTTTAGTTCAGATTTGGCCGCTTCTTTGTTCAAGATTTCAAGCTGTGATCCAACCACTCCAATCTTCTGCGGTGAAGATGCGAAGAATTCGGATTTTGTGAAATTGTTATTCTTCTCAATCATGTCACCATCGATGTAACTTTGGTACATGTAGGAATCCTTCGTCTCCATTTTGTTTTGTTCATTTGGCCAGAAAACATTCTCCCCTCCATAAAATCCTTGTTCCACCTTTGCTTCTTCAGGTAAGGACAAGCCTTTCTTTTGTCCTAAACAACAAAATGACTTAATTTTAAACAAAATGATTTAATTTTCTCATGCAAATAATTCTAACAAAGCTAAGGAATATAATTAACAGTGCCACTCGCTGTTAAGTCTGCCCCGACATGCATTGGCAGACTTGATTTTAATCAGAGATGAAACTGATTGTGAACTAATTGGATGTCAGTGCCACTCTCTATTCTTACGTCTTAGTTTTCGTTATTTGTAATATTAATTTCTTACCACAATTTTGCATTATTCAGGTTATATTTTATGCATTACTGGGCTAGTAACCAATTTTTCAAGAGAAACTGTTATTTAAGTCAGAAATAGAACGTTATGAAATGCATCACAAAATCTTGGATTTTTAAATGCTAGAAATTCACAACTTTGATAAAAATTAGTCCTCTCACGAAACACGGAAAATGCTCTTCCGAGGCTTAAGAAACACAACATTTTTCTGAGGGAGAATGCCCCCAGACCCCCCTTGGTTGAGCCCCCACCCCCAATAACGATTTGCCTCCGACGACACTGATATAGCATAACTCCAATGGCCAGAATTTCCGTTCCTCCAGAGTAAAGAAGGGAGTGAAATATTTTTCAGCCTCAGCTTAAAATTAAACATTCAATTTGTCCTGATAGAATCAATATTCTTAGATATCGAATGGATTAATTTATGATATAGCATAACTCCAATGGCCAGAACTTCCGTTCCTCCAGAGTAAAGGAGGGAGTGAAATATTTTTCAGCCTCAGCTTAAAATTAAACATTCAATATATCGAATGGATTAATTAAAATTCCAGTCCATTTCGAGAACAAATAGCGCATAAAATTCTCAAAAGTGAAAGCTTGTTAATTCTTCTTCATCAATTATAAGCGCTATCAATCTTAGAAATGATAAAAATACTTTATGGAATTCGATTTCCGAGATGCCTGGAAAAATTGTATTCGAACAATCGTTGTATAAACCTGACGAAATTAAACTGCTCATAGAACACGTACGCAACGCAAAAACGTATAGTTTACTCTATTAGTACAACAAGCCAGTATGCTATTGGAATTGATAATGAAAACAAAAGAACCGCTAACCTTTGCATTCAAAATTTATCCACATTGAATGAGTGGTGAAAGAATATAAATAATATAGACATGAAACTGGCGAAATAAGCAAACCATTTATATGCAATTATACACATATATACAGTTGTTTATACCCATGATATATTATTAGTAGTTAATTCGTAGTATTTTATTTAGTCAAATATTTGAGTATTAAAATTGCATGTGGATCGATGCATAGGTTGTGTAAACGCAGATCTAAAATTTCAAGAAACTAACGGTGTAAATGTCAAGGAACAGAAGCGAAGGACGGAAACGATTCTTGCACTAGCGACTCAGTTAATCTGAGATAAAAAAAGCTCGGCTTTGGTAAGAAAGGGGAGATGTGCTACTATACTCTATAATATGCAAGCTAATCCATTGAGTTGCGATAAACTATGGACGTTTATAACAGTTTACAACGTTTCTTTGAGGCACAGATGAAAATGCAAGTATAGTAGTACATACCTTTACTTTGTATCTTCGCATTGCTTCTAGCATTTTCTGGAACATTTAAACTTCGGCGGAGGAGAAACGACCTTGGCATTTTGAAATCGAACTGAGATTTCGCCCAAGACTAGAGCAGTGCAACAATCGGGAAACTATCGTTGAAAAACGCCTATGAGATGCTCAGAACACACAACAGTTCCGAAACAAGTCAGTTCAGGATAAACTGCACGCTTCAAGCTGTTTCTCAAGTGTGTTGTGCCGTTGCCTGCCCAAATGCGTCTGAGGAACCGCGAATTCAGCATATGAAGCATTTGGGTCAATTTAAGTGTACCGCAAGAAGAGTAGAGGTTAGAAAACAATGCCGAGATTGACCAATCAGATGCTTTGTTTTAGTAAACACGGGGGCAGGAATGGCTTTTTATGGTCCGTGGCCAACTGGTAGACAACTGGTGCTCAAAGAGATCACCTGTCCTCAATAATTTGAATACAAACTTATTTAAACTACTAATTTAACTGTCATCAATTGTAGTTTGAATCATTTGAAGTTTTCGATGGAAGGCATATTTTTGTTTATTTTACTTGTGTCATATATATTCTAAGCCGGAAAAAGAACGTATATAGAGTGATATACATGTAAATATAGTCGATAGAATAGAATGCTATTTTAACATCCCAATTGAGATTGCCCACATGATTTAAAGTTAGTATTTGAAAACAATTTTTCACGTTCGTTTGACCAATTTTCTTCAAGTTATATACTAATAAACTATAATATTACCATTTATCATATATTTTCAAATGATTATACTGAACGCTGTTAAATATAGCCTAGGTATTCTTTCTGTGCTGTTTGGCTTATTTGCAATTCGGGCAAGTAAAGTTTTATGCAAAACTGTTAAAGTTTGTATGGCTGGCAAAATATTAAGAAATAGAGCGACAAATTTACCCTCTAAAAGAATTAACATATAAATCGAAAAAGTATGTCCAAAAATGTAGTGTTTTAACAGTTCTAATGCCTATATAAGTAAACTCCATATAAAAAATGCTCGACTCTTGCATTTCAAATATAAAGCAAGTTTTTTATCTTTGAAGTTGTATCTTTCTACAGAAATCTTTACAGTAGTAAAAGGCTTAGAATTTCTTATCTTTGCATAATTTGAAGCCAAGTGTGACATTGCGATATTGATTAAAATTAAAATCCAATTTGAATTATCATTCTCAAATTGATAACTACGTACAAAAGTAGCAAATTAAGTGAGGAACGTTACAAATTCGATGCAAAAATGCACGCGGGAAAAGACGAATTTCAAGCGCTTAAAATAATCGCGAATTTGTGTGTTGTGCCTTTTTTATATTCAAAATCAAAACAACAAGCGGTGCATATAAAAACATGCATAAATTGTGGTCAGTCGTGCATGCTGCTTTATAAACTCGTGTATTACACATATGCGAGGCATATGTAATATGTTTTGTCGTTTATATACATGATTACAAACAGTTATTAATGTTTTGAGACTTATAGTAGGTTAAAAAGGCGAAATTGTGCGAGATTTTCACATATACGTAGCACCGAATAAGTTCGGTTGCCCGTTTTCTTTCAATTTTGAAGCACATTAAAGATTAATTGTTTAAAAAACATCAACCGACTAGTAGCGACCGCAACGTGTTGTTCATATAAACGAAACCTATAAATAAAGTGAAAACTTAAACAAATTTGAAGGCAAAACCAAGCTAATTTACGAAAAGAATGCCGAAAATTTCTATTTTCAACCGTTTTTCGATAAAACACCTAATTTGGAAGGTGTTATGTATACTTATGCTATAAATCTTAATGAAAATGTTCTTAAACATTTTTCGCACGTAATTCCAACATGGCTGACTCGGCTCCCTGCTTGATGCAGCTTGCCAGGTTGACCGCAGAACAAAGTAATGTATATAAACTGCAATTATATCGATGTTAGAATTTTCGCGTTCATCACAAAAGCATTGTTTTAGAGTGAAAGTAATTATGTAAGGCAAAGTAAATGAATGTCATTTTTGAATAATGCCGATAAATGGCATTGTAATATGAAGCATAATTAGACGTGCTGATTTGTGTAGTTTCTTACTGAGCCAGGCTGAACCAGTGACAATCACTAGAACTCTATTATACAACTCAAAGGAATGATACATAACAGCCGATTGAACTTATAGCTATAAGCAGTAAGCTAACTAGAATCAAATCTCCCACGCATCAGACTCGTAACTAGGATTCTATATTTACCGAGTCGACCGCCGAAGGCGCCAGAAACCTCTAGGAGAGTCTGCGGAATTTTTAATTTCTTAGACTTGGACTATTTTCAACATTTTCTTAGGCTATTTCCTACATTCTGAGAGCGTTTTTAACGAAAAAAATCAATCTTACAAACAGTGACACAATGACTATAATTTTATCTCAAAATTTTTCTCTATTGTTCTCCAATCCTAAGACAAATCACGCACAAATCGTGGCTATAAGATATGCCGAAAACAGGTATACTTTATAGCTACAAACCCTGGCTATAATTGGCCTGCGTATGGACCCAACGATCCAACTCATTTCTTCGAGGAATCTTACTGAGTATAATTAAGTCGACTTGTATCAGTTCTAAACTGATATCTATTCTCTCTATAAAGATCCAGTGATAAAAATCCTTCACCGTACCGGCATCCTACTGCAGGAAACCTAAACAAACCTTACATTACTGAGAAATTCCCAGGAGCCTCTTTGCGCCATTGTCAGAACAAGCGCCTGGCACCTGCGGACTCATGATATTCATGTGAAAAGAGTCAGTCAACATTCTTCCGAAAGTCGTGGGTTTTCTCCGGGTATACTTGGGTTTCTTCCCACGGGGAATTTTGACAGGGTGAGTTGGAATTAGCTCCTAACTGACCCCCTCACCCGTACAGGGCCGGCATCAGGTAGTCGGCAAAATATTAGATCCCACTCGGCAAAACATGGATTTGGATTGGAAGAGAAAAAAATTTGAGTGACACCGATTACAAATTAAGAATGATAGCTAAAAGGTGGAGAAATCAGTACGAAAAAAATAGGGGGAAATTGAACAAAAGAACGATAAAACTGTGGCAATTGATGCACCAGGCGGAAATCTTAGTTTAAAGATAAAGAGCAGAGCCCAGCAAATAACTTTAAATCCAAACATAATAAAAGTAAAAAATTTATTAGCTAACGTTTCGTTGTTTACAATACAACATCTTCAGAGCAATCTAAATGAATTTACAGGGTATGGTATATATATTTACAAAATAATGGTTTAATATTACAAAAACGGTCACATAGTTTGAAAGAACAAATGAATAGAAAGAAAGGAAAACAACTTATCAGTAACTAGTTAATAAGTTAAGATTAATGTATGGTTAGTATAGTTAAGGTTAATATTACATAACTAAAATAACTCAAGAGAGGTAGATCTAATATTAGCATTAAGAACAGGGTTAAGTTGAGATATTAATAGGCTTTCACGGATAAGAAGAAACCACTCAGAAGTGCCTGATGATAGGATTTTGAAATTAGAAGCGGAGACTGGGTGTTTGTGAACAATAAACGATAAAAAAACGATAAAAGAACGATAAAAGAACGATAAAAGAACGATAGTTAAACACAAAATAAGAATGAGAAATATTCACTCGGCAAAATTTACTTATACCCCCCTCCCCCCATTCAAAGAGGTCTAGCGCCGTCCCTGCCACAGTAGCTGTGCTTCGTGATCATAGATAAGTCATAAAGTAGCCTCAGGTAGAACTTCGTAATTCAGCTTAGCTCTCAGCTGCAAGTAACGGGATGATTAGCACATTCCCCACTTATACTTGCTTACTGTCTTGTTCCATTTCTTCTTTAGTGACAGCAGACTTTGTTACCTCAAAAGGAATCAAATAAGAGATCCCCAAAACCTGCAATGTTTGAGAGAGTCAAGTCAGTTAACCTGGAAATACTTTAACTTCTTAAATGTGAGTCTCCAAGGAATTAGCATTTCTCACGGCCGATTTTTCCGCCATTTTGGGGTAGTACCTCTCCCACGTTTAAGAGTGTTCGTACCACGAAATCTTTTTATTAGTATTGTAGTTGTTTGTATAATGGTACATTTACAGTTACAACTTTTAAAAGTCGCTTTTCACGTTTTTTGAATTGTCTAGAATCTTTCACGAGGGCAGACAGTACCCCAAAAATGGCGGATTTAGTTTGGCCTTCGTGAGAAAGGCTAATTGATGTCCTACAGCAGTTGAGGATGAAGGCACACTACTCCACTAGGTTGCACTAACCATTGTGCTATCCGACTCCACAGTGATTAATAGAACTTAGGGAGAAGGAATTTAGATTTTTGAAGATTCTTGCATGGTGAGTAATATATGCTTGTATATTTATGCAAGCAATTAACCAAAAATAATTTGCAGTTCGCCTTGCGAGCGAAGCGAGCAGCCGGAACAGGTTTGGAACCGTGTAGCTTGCGAGTTGCGAGGTGGGACGCCGGGGAAACCTTTTTTATCAGACGGTCCTGAGAAAGTCAATTTTGGCAATAGGAAACATAACTCAGAGCTTGGGAGGCTTGAGATTTGGTAAACAAAATTTGGCAGGAAATTAAAATAATCAAACCAGTACAGAAGACAATCAGTACAGAAAAAAAAACACGTATTAAATCTGGTCGGTGAATATTGCAAAAAGGTGTGGGAAAAATTTTAATTTTCTGGTACTATACTATCGTGCACAAGACCTTCTGACCCAAGTTTGCAGTACTTACGGATCACAACACACATGGAATAATAATATGAGTTTTGTTTTTTGTGGAAACATCGCGTATATTTATTATTGCAAAGCTTTTGAACCGTAAGATCTTCGTCAGAGATAAAAAGATATTATTAATTAGCGCTGATGAAGATACGGTAAAAATATATATTATTAGCACTGATGAAGAATGCTTTGCAGCAATAAATATATGTGGTGTCGTGGTCATTCACATGCACAAACCAAATCTTGTGACTTGACTTGGACTTGCAAAATAAGAAATGTTAACAACTTTGGTTTGAACATTATCTTTGACTTTGACTGATAACGTTCGCCGATTTTGGAAGATATTGGTTTTCATTCATTGGTATGAAATAGGTAATTGGACAAGTACTGGTGTAAGACATTCTGTAGCCTAAATAATGAGGACCAGCAGTTCAAACGGTTATCCTTTATTTATTTACTCCGACTCCTGTGATGGTGAACATGTACGCAAAAAACAAGGGAAACTACGATTAGATAGTAACTGAATATGTGAATTTTATGTGACACGATGAGGGCGAGCGAGGATATATAAGAGCGAGAGATTGAATTGGAATAGGAAAGGCCACCCTGTACGCGTTTCGACCTAACAGTCTTCTTCAGCAGGGTTTTTTTAAGGGGGGGGGGGTGTAGATAGAGTTTGCAGAGTGAAACTAGAATGCAGGAGAGTTTAGGAGCACTGAACATATGTGAAACCAGAGAAAACAAATTATTACGAAGTTATAATGAATTACACAATACAAAAATGAAGGTTGAAAGAAAGTGAAAAGGATGAAATTACTGAATATGTTATTAGTAAAATTATCCTACCAAAGGTCTTGTTGTTGCGGGACATTCCAACATTACGTACTTTATTGTTCATCTTTTAACTATATTTTTGGAGCGAATATTTTTGACTTTGTCCAGAATTTTCATCCAAAAATGGGGATTGAGATGGATTCACCTACCTCGGTCCTGAAAAATGCAAGTAAAACTTCGTCGAAAGACGTTTTCCTTGCATTTTTCAGGTAATGGAACCCCTCCCAACCCCCACACTATACTCTTCACCTACTCTGGCAGACCGTTCGAGTTTATTCTTCTCCATCAATGTCGTACGTTGTCGTTGCATAGCCATAGGATTGCTTTGGGCGGGTCTTAAAAAGTGACAGCCGAACTGCTATAGTTTACTTTTCTACCGCATAGTAAAGTTCAGTATCCCGCACTCGGAGATTTCAGTATCATTAAGAGGAGAATCTTTTGTATCTTACGTAACACGCATGACTAATGAATATACATGATTTTTTCTGTGTTGGTGTAATGTACTCAGGTGAATATGATGCTTGTGATGGGCTAGTATTCCAAAAGTCGTAGGTTCGATTCCCACCGTGGTCAGGCATATTTTGCAAGCTTGCCCGGTGTGGATATACACTCAGAGTAACATCACAAGCAACTAATGAATGATACTTTTCCACTTACATGGTTATGACTTATGACTATATTCATACGTTTCTCAAGCGGCAAACGAACTTAAAAAGTATGTTTAGTGCTTTATCTGTAAATTAATGCTAAAATGAAGAGATTTTAGATGAGAAGAGAAAATGATGTCTGAAGTTCAGTAAGTTTTGCTTACATATTGTTGTATAAATATGGCGTCAACTTTACAGCATCAATGATAATTGTATTTAAATTGACAATATTTAACTATTTTGTGTATCTCAACCGCCAGATACATTTGAAAAGGTTGCTAACTGTGTCAAATTACAAACTAAAGCTAACTACAAACGGTAATTTTGAGCCGGAGGAACGCCAAAATGATTTTAGGTTTTGAACATTTTTAATTGTGCTGCATATAGCATTCTGTGATATAGTCTCAATTGTCGTTTGGTGTTACATGCAAAATCAAAGTACTTAGTGTCACCTAAGATTATGAATTTCGTTATTTCTATTATATTAATTACATTGCAAGGACAATTTAGTATCGAAATGAAGGGATTAGCGCAAATCTTTATTCTGAAACTTGAAATATTTTAGTGGATTTAAGCACATCTCATCAACCTTGTCATGCGTGCATTGATCTCAGAGATAAGCTTGTGACAAGAAGGCTTTTCAAAAGATACAAAGAAACAAAGACCGCAATGTCATTTCAATAAAGATGATTGTTCAGATTTAAACAGCTTGCACTCATAGAGTCAATCGTCCGAATCTATAGTTCTATATAACATTGTATTTCGTCAAAAACGATAAATCATAATACTTAAGAACGAGAAACGCTTGATCTGTAGCTATTGCAGTGGTATTAACGACGTGCGCATGCGAGGTAGAATCCCTAGCAAATGAATTCACTTCACCACTGATCTCAAAATTCACTGGACTGTTATTCGTAGGACAAAGGAAATATGCAGTCGAAATTTGTCATCAGTGGGGCTCCCATCTTAAATTTGCCAGCGAATAACTAATAATGTCACATCAATGTCTCAAAATGAGTCCACGCTGCTCATATTCAGCAAATTTTCTTCTAGTACAGCAGGCTCGCATCTCGCAGCGGACTCAATACGGTGAAAAATTGAAAGCTTTGCATTTCACACAGAGATTCATAGAGCTTGCAATTTTGCGTAAGATGTCCGCTGACAATACGAGCCCGGACGAGTGGGAGAAAATTCGCTCTAGTTCGACAAAGTTGGTCTTCAAACTCGTTAGAAGACTTGCAAGAAGCTTTATCTCGCAAGCTAGATCGGAAAGGATATTTGCTTTATAGTAAAACTAATTTCAACACCCTTGGGATTCGACCGTGTAAACAATATATATTTGTAATAATATCTCCTCACCATAAGTATTCTGGCGTTAAAATTGACCCGTTGCCAATCCAAAAGTGTCGCTATAATGGTATCAGTAGGCTTAGCGTCTTAATTTTGGTTGGATTGTAGTTTATTCAATCAGGAAAATGCTTCAAAACCTAAAATCTTTTTGGCGTTCCTCTCAAAATTACTAGTTAAATATTGTCAATTTAAATACAATTATCGTTGATACTGTAAAATTGACGCCATATTCATCTCTCTGGCAACGATCAATTCTGAATGGTTCATTCTTTAACATATATTCCTATTCATGAAAACGATGAATGATGATTAATGACGAAAAAGTCACGAAATTACAAAAAAATGAAATCGGAAAGGACAAGATTACAGGAATTCTCACGCAGAGAAAGATTCTTTTCGGAACTATGATTGTATAATACTTAAGAATCCGGATATAATTATCCCACTGACGCATTTCGGAAGAGCTTAGAATTGAACTTCAGACGAATATACGTGTTTCATGCACGTACTTATTTGCCTGCAATGTCCATCGAGAAATTATTAATGGTAATGGGATCATATTTTTTCAGATCAAATTGTGAGGTGATTAATTAAATAGTTTTGGCCAAAAACCATGGAGTCAGTGGTTTAATTGAACACAAAATGATAGACACTCCATAAATTGTATACATTGACTGTCTATATAGTTTTGTGTAGGTTTAATTTAATAGTTTTACTTAGCAAGCAAAGCAAAACTGTGTGATTTGAAAGACATATAGCTTCCCACATATCATTTTAACGAGTGCAGTTTTGGCACTAGATTTAGGCCCGTAAGCGGCCTGTCAGTTTTGGGGAAAAACACGAAAAAGAGGCCATTGATCAATGAAGCCAAAAATATTCTGTTTCTGGTCAGCCGGGATGTTTCTGCGACTTTTTCCTTCCTTTTCTTCTTGAGAGTTAAGGACTAAGGGCTTTTTTGCAGAAAAGGGCGAGTATTTTTCTAGTTTGTATATACAGTGTATGATGAAGGACCGCCGCATTTTCAAAAAGGCCCTGGGAACGAGGTTGGTGTGATGGACCCGTATATTTGGCAAACTCCGTTGTGGTGCACAGTTAAAAAAGGGCGCGCCCTGACAAGGAACAGAATAAATTATCAATTTATTGACCATAAATCAGTTCCCTTGTTTAACCCGATAACCAAGAACTTTGAAAATCTTGCATGTACATTTGCAATCGGCTTTCGAATTTCGATATTTACGTCACAAATACATATTTTGCCTGAAGGCAGGCTGTACTGCCAATTCCTAACCAGTGGAATGCTGTGTCAAGTTCCAGTATTGGCAAAGGATTTCGCAGATGGAAATTTCGAGTCTGAATTCTGAAAAAAAAATGCAACTACAGGAATCGGATTTCGCATGCGATCAACATTCCGGAATGCATCAGGAATGTTGCATCGGTAAATTGTAAGTTTTGAAGGATATATAATTGTGCAGAGAAATTTACGTAGAGTTTACTCATGCAATCATCACAGAAACTTTGATAGTGTTAAATAGCCTTAATTTGGGCCTGCGATATATATTTATCACATGTCCGTATGTCCGCATATCCGCGTTTTCCACCTAACCATATACTACGAAACCAATTCTATAATTAGTTATATCGAATGTAGCAGATATATACTATCCAGTCACAGAATAGATACTGGACCAGAAGTGTCACTGATCAGACGATATTTTGTCCGAAATTTTACGAGTGCTGACGTGAAAATACGCCATCATATGACACCATCCTGGAGTGCACACGGAAGTTTTTCATAGGACAAACCGAGTAGGTACAAAGTGCCGTGTGCGCTCCAGGATGGCGTCATAGCACGTAAAAAAATTCGGACGTTTTTTTCCAAGCCGAAACACATAGGAGTGTCCCTTCTGGTCTGGTATCTATTCTGTGATCCAGTTATCCGGCCTTACTTGCCATATTTGATAAATTAGAAAAGTTTAAAAAAAGATCATTATGGTCGATTATTTCAGGAATTTCCACGTAGAGAAGAATCTCCTTGAAACGAGAATTATAATGGGGCTTTGGCCGGATACATTTATTCCATTGACCCAATATTGGGAAAAGCTTTATATAACAGCCACACGGACGTGTGCCATTGAGTGACCCCTAGCTCAACGGACCGACGGACGGACGGACCGACGGACCGACGGACCGACGGACGAACAGACCGACGGACGAACAGACCGACGGACGAACGGACCGACGGATGGACAGATGGCTTATATCCTCGCTAAATGTCATTTAATAGTCATATGCACGTAACGCGGATGAGTATGAGTATGAAAGTGGAGTGAACCTTTCAGCGTTACAAGTAATGCTGTTATCAACAGGTGCCCTACATTCCAACAAGTTAAAATATAGGAAGGTAGAATACTAATAGTAATATAAAGATACACCTAAAATTATATTTACATTATTTTTAAATATATTTAATATAATGATATGGATATATCGATATGGATATATGGATATATATATGGATATGGTTGAGAAAACGTTTAGTTTCAGTCCTTTATAAGTAATATCCGCGTTTTATTCTAACCCGTGTCAGACCACGGCTCTTCCAAAAATCTCAGACAGGATTTAGAAATGTCCGAACGTCCATCGTATTCATTGATTAAAGTAGCCGCTGAAACTAGCCCGCGTGTAGGCCCACCGACTCACCGAGGGAAGAATACCTGCACGAGGGCTAGGCTGAAACATGTACTGGGGTGCTTAGAATGTCTTTCACAAAACTTAAAAGAGAAAATCCTCACGCGATCATCTTACCTACTAATTTGAAAGATCATTGAAAACTGTAGAGTAACTTCTTTGACAGATTTTTGTTTTCTTGCTTCGTTTTGGAGATATTTTATTTTGTATGATATGCAAAGGACCAACTTCTACGTCACACATGTATAATGATTTACGTTAAAATGTTTAAAACTTTAAAATATAATTTTGTCAACATCAAATAAATTCGCTCAAAATTGAATAATGAGCACGAGATTTGTCCACAACAACACCCATGTATGTTTTCTACTGATTGTGTTTAGTCATATTAAAGATATACAGCTTTTAGGGCTAAATCATTATGCATATGTGACGTAGGAAGTTGGTCCTTCGAATATCATACAAAATGAAATATCTTCAAAACAAAGCAAGAAAACAAAAATCTATCAAAGAAGTTACTCTACAGTTTTCAATGATCTTTCACTTTGGACAAAAAAAAGAACAACGTCAATTTTCCAGTCATATGCCCTTTAATAACAACCCTCGAGCATTTCTTATAAATCCTTCAAAACCTACAATTTACCAATGCAAAATTCCTACTGTGATCACAGAAACTTTGATAGTGTAAACCATCCTTTATAACACTCAGTAAGTTTCCTCAAACATTTCTTACAAATCATTCAAAACTTAGAATTTACCGATGCAAAATTCCTACTGTGATTACAGAAATTTTGATAGTGTAAACCATCCTTTATAACACTCAGTAAGTTTCCTCAAACATTTCTTACAAATCCTTCAAACTTAGAATTTACCTTTGCAAAATTCCTACTGTGATCACAGAGACTTTGATAGTGTAAACCATCCTTTATAACACTCAGTAAGTTTCCTCAAACATTTCTTACAAATCCTTCAAAACTTAGAATTTTCCTATGCAAAATTCCTACTGTGATCACAGAAACTTTGATAGTGTAAACCATCCTTTATAACACTCAGTAAGTTTCCTCAAACGTTCAGACGTACTGTAGAAAAAGTATGTAATGTTCATCCGATCCTAAATTTGCCTTTCTCAAATCTACAGCGCAATGATAACCTTCACCTTGTACTTAAGGTGTAACTTTGTTTACCTTTTGCAGACAGCACCATGAGGACATCGACGGTATCTGGAACATCTAGGCAGATTTGTACAGTATCTGTACCAGCCTTGCCCTCGGCAACAATATTGATGTTCAAAACACTCTTGGTGGCTTGTACAACGTTTCTAAAATGAAAACGATGAGGGGGAAAATATCGTTTTAGTCAGGTAGGGTAATTAATTCTTAATTTTAATTTCATAATCTTTACATCTTAAGACCCATTTCCACTCAAGAAAAATTTCCACGGATAAAACATTTTCGGAAAATATCATTGTTAAAAGTTGAAAATTTTCGACTTCAAAATTTTTTTCCGACGGAAAATTTGTGTCAGCCAATCACATTTCACAAAATTTTCTTTCCGCGGAAAATATTCCTGAGTGGAAATGGGCCTTTAGGGGCTATTGTCGTATATTTAAACCATAATTTGAGACTCCTAGTTTTTTTTTTTTTATCAGATTCGTATTGGAAATGCACCAAACAAAGCATTTTTATCGTTATATTGATTGATTTTGGGTAATCGATTTCAGTATTTCTTAGTCGCATCAGTCCATTCACGGTTAATAGAACTAGAGGTCCATTATAATGTTTTATGCCAAGACATGGCAGACTTACATATACCGACTTAACTACGGTGTTGGATATCTTGGGCTTGGGAAAGGCATATGCCACTAGCAAAGAGTGTAGTACGCTGATAGCAACCAGCAGTTCCGCGTATCTACGTGGTATTTGGCTGAAAACAAAGAAGTATACCAGACCCTAATATTGGGTTACCTCCGGTACGAAAGTACTCGATTTATCGCAACCCGACAATACCATTAAGTTTGAAATATCTCGTGCGATGTTTTAAACTGTTTTTTACCTGGAATTTTGACTGCAGTCATTTGTGTATTGTATAGAAATTGAGATTTACTTACTTTGAAAAAGAAGCGACGTTCTAAATCATTGTCATTGTCCTCATCACATCGAACGAAGGACGTGGCGAGAAATAGAACCAGAAACACTCCGAGCACGAAAACCTTCATTTTTTAAAAAATCTCTTGCTTACAAACCAGAGTTGTTGCTTGCTTGATGATCAGGCGATGTGTGTGTGAAGAATCTGATTTTTGCTGTAGTAGTAAGACTGAAATTTATGTCTGACGCAATTGCATATTTAAACAGCTTGGTTTTACTACAATGCTTGAGAAATAAGTTTGTTTAAGTTGACAAAACACGTTTTGTTTCATGATTTAATTCCTTGCGGTGATTAAACATTTAGTTTGATTAAGAACAAAGGAGACGTTGAGCAAGAATTTCAGAAATTCTTTCACAGTGTCTACACTTTCCCCTGGTTGCTTTGCATGGGAGGGCGTCAGTCTTAGGAGGACTGGTGCGGATGCACCCCAACCCCACACATGCACTTTTTGGGGTTGGGGGATAAAATCTAATTATCCCCCCCCCCCCCCACACACGCACTTTGCCATATTTTGATTTCTCTAAAATTCATGGTACATGATTAATAGTTATTCAGAGTCAGTTATAATAAAAAGCGCCCTATCCCACAGCAAGTCTGTTTCAATAGACAATTCCCATTATAGACTAATTTTAAAACTGAGCAAAGAGATGCAAATAAATCACCCCAGCTAGAAAGAGCATACTAAAATTAGTAAAACTACAAAGTTCGGTTGCGAAATGTTGTAGTAAAATGAGGAAAATATAGCCTTGCAAAGTTCACAAATTTTGTATACTTTTGTATTGCGTGCGGAAATTCCTACCACATTCCTACCACATTTGGGCCGAAAATGGTAGCAATTTCCGCACGCAATACAAAAGTATACAAAATTTGCGCGAACTTTGCAAGGCTATATTTTCCTCATTTTACTACAACATTTCGCCACCAAACTTTGTAGTTTTACTAATTTTAGTATGCTCTTCAGTTCTAGCTGTATAGCTTCAGTTCTAGCTGTGATTTATTTGCATCTCTTTGCCCAGTTTTAAAATTAGTCTACCTGTACAATAAAAACTGGTATAAATTTTGCCCTAAATAAAAATACCATAAAATTTAAGGAAGCAAATGCCTCCAGGTCTATCGGACAATCATCCCACCCCCCACCCCCCTAAATTCTGGACTGGATTATCACCTCAGCTGTCAGTTGCTATCGTCGCTACACTGGCAACGATAGTTTGAGATTATAACTTATTGAATGTTATAATTCAATTTAATCTGAAAAGTCTGAAAATTTAAAGCTAAAAGGTGTATCAAAACAAATATTTGAAACTTAACAATAAAATCAAAGGCATGCAATGTATGTCAGTTGTATCTCCTCCAAAAATTTAATTCAAAGAAAATAAATAGGCATGCACCGGATTCATGTATAGAACGAATCACAATCCTTCACTATATAAAAATATTGTTTAATTGAATAAATACTTCCATATACAACAATATAACATACAAGCCGTTATATACAAATACATCTATAATAATATTATTTTATGTTCTTAATTAATAACAGACCGGCAAAGTCTAAAACATTTCGTGATTAATTAATTAATTAATTGGGCCAAGTTAATATTTCCAAGAATTATTTTACAACATATATTCAATCGTGTCAACACCACGCACAGGTTTGCGTGAACACCACGCACAAGTTTGCGCGAACTCCACGCACAAGTTTGCGTGAACGCCACGCATTTCTCAAAAGCGATCATTGTGTTCTTTATTCTAAGTGCTTACTCACTGAATAATTAGAAAGGTACAGAATTTGGCTTCCACTATATACTGCCACCGTTACCCGGCATTAACCAATGAGATGCATTTATTTTTTCCAATTAACCAATCAAATGCGTATTACGCTTGTGAACAGGTACACTGGAAGAAATAGTGAAATCCATACCAAGGAATTTGCAATTGCATGACCAAATCCATAGCTGGGAATTGCAATGGGCAATTCTAGCTATAGACTAAATTTTGATCAAGGCAAGAAGAACAAAATCTATCACCACAGCCAGAAAGAGCATGTTAAAGTTAGTAAAATTGCAGAGTTTGGCCGCGAAATGTTGTAAAATGAGGAAAATATAGCCATACGAAATTTGCAAATTTTATATTAATTTTTAGTAATACAAATTGCCTACGACGATCCATACTGCTGTTTTTCCAGGGTAAGAATTTTGAAAAAATTTCCAGTGGCATATAGTGGTTGTGGAAGTCAAATCTGAATCTTTCCAATATTACAAGAATTAAGTTTATTTATTTATATATATATATATATACAGTAGATTACCACATCCCATCTTATCAATTACATATAGTTCCCAGGAGCCGATTGTTCAAACCGTGATTAGTGCTAACCCTGGGTTAAAATTTAACCAGCTGTTTTAATTAGTTCATGTATTTCTGCACGTCTGTTTATTTCAAAACGCCAGAGAAGAAAACTCCTACTGCATGTCCAGACAAGATTTCCAAAGAAATATTTCTAAATTTGTATGCAAGCTGTTGGGAAGTTTGTAGCCTGCGAACAGGCTCTTTGATTCAAAGAGAGCCTGTTCGCAGGCTAGGAAGTTTGCTTTGAATTTTAGGTTAATTAACCTAGGGTTAAGCTAATCCAGTTTTCAAACAACCGGCACTTGGTATACAAAATCACCATTTATAATGAGGTCTGTTTATGTCCACCAAATTGCACCTTCTTGGCGCTATCGTGAATTATTTTATTTATCGTGAATCATTTTATTTAGATTCATAAATATGACATGCCTCGATCTGTTGATGGAAAACAATAGGCTGAAATTGCCAGTATCGCCGTAATGAAACACATCCAGCTGCCGTAGGGTAAATGATTGTTTTTTCTTGTTTTTCTCTCAAGATCATCTCCAATGTCTTTCAGTTTTATTGCCACGGCAACTAAGCGTTGCTGGTGGTTTAGTCCATGTATTAATAGCTCGTCGTCATCCATTTTGGTTGCAAAGATCTGGCTATTAGATCTGTTCAAAATTTTTGAAGTTTTCTCAAGCTGATTTTTCTCAAGGGGTCGAGAATCAGAGATTTTTCAGCGTGGTGATTGCAAAGTTCTTTGGACTCCGGAGGTGTCTTCTTTAATTAGAGGGAGATCACAATAGTTTCCAAGGGATTAGTTTATGAAACAAGATCTCAGTGTTGACCATATAGATGATGATGGTCGTTCTTTTTTACAGATGAGGAAGCTATTAAAGAAAAAGGAAAAATCAATTATGGAATGTTTTGGCCAGAAGAGAAAACAATGGGAAAAAGGTTAGACTTGTGAGCTATATTTTGAACCAGGGTTGGGTAGCCGGTCCCGGCGCAATATTACAATATTTACAAATACACAAACGGGGTCACGGAGATGAAAATGTCTAAAAAATATTTAAACAGTTTCACTGTTCTTTATCGTGTTATTTTTGGACAGAAAAGAATGCTGTCTTTTATCGCACTGGGATTAATGTAAGATTAAGATATCAATGCGTGTTGATGCGATTTTTGCATGTACATATAATTATAAGCGATTTAAATCTCTACGTGATTAAAATAATCTCAGCTTTAATAGTCACGCTTTTCATAATAAAACAATCTGGTTACATAATCATGCATGCTTAGAGAATTACTAGCCCCCCCTGCCCGCGCTATCAAAACACCTCGGGTTCTAAATCTAGTTATATCGAGAAAGATTCATTAAAATCCTGAATTTCATAGTCCCCTTTCCGTTCTATTCAATTACATTTTCCGCTTTCACAGCCAATATATATGTTTACGAAAACATCGAACATGTCGCCAGAAAGTCGCTTTGCAGGAAGATAGATTCAATATCTCACGCGATATTGTGCATTGTTTTGAACCCACGGTTCAAAGTTCTGGACAATATGAGGAATTATAGCGAAGTATTAGTTAGTTCTGGACAATATGAGGAATTATAGCGAAGTATTAGGAATTATTCCAAGTGATTATCTGCAACATTTCAGTTCTAATTACGCAACAGTGGTTTCTAGAAGTGTCCGGTAGTTTTATTGATAAGCCTAATGTAAATACTGCGTAATGAAAAAAACACACAATCGCAAGGCAAGTCACGCGAACACGTTTATTCATGAGTAAGACATGATAATAATAGCTGCCGTGGTTTATGTTTGAACAACCCGAAACAGATTCGTCAGGGCAATTTGCCAGGGCTTTTGCGACATATGTCGAAGCTTTTGTAATCTTTTTCTGCATATACTACCTATACACGACTATAATATAAACTGCTGCGCTGTGAAGGGTTTACTGAACTATTTGAGGAATATAAGCAAAACATCGACGTTTTGAGCCGGCGAAGGGCTTTGTTGGGAAGCTGGTAGCTTCGTTCGGGATTTCCCACGCGACTCTATATATACAGTAAACGGTCTGAATCCCCACGTTTTTTCATATATACTATAGTCTATATGACGATGTTTACTGAAACTCGAAGTTGACTATATAGCAATTAACAAGGTCGCGGATATATTACACAATGCAAAAACAGCAAGGATAAATATAGGAAGCATGAACAATAACAATATTGTGATTGCTTCATTGTAACGCTGAATGATACCGAAATATATCTATCGTGGACCAGAAACACTCAGGGTGTCTCGCAATTAATAAAACGACAAAGTTCTCTTTAACAATCAAGATGCGTTCAAATAGAACCTCGGGCCTAAATGGCTAGGAACCTTGATTTGGCCGTTTCCCGTTTGCCCCCTTTGTTGAAATGTTTTTCATTTTTTGTATACAAAACTGTTTTTCAGTTGTAAAAGACTAAAATTGGCCCAGGGTAGGCAGTGATAACAATGAACAACAGCGATATGTAGGAGATACAACTATATACCTGAGATAAACAAGCAGAACTGCAAAAAATACAAACAGTCCGTTTGTATTTTTCAGGTATGTCCCGCTACATACCGCTGCATGTTGTCAAATCAAATAGTCCATTGCAAAAACTGAAAATTTCACTCCACGAAAGAGGCAAGGGTTTAAGGATTTTAAAGCTTAGCAGCTTTTCACCAAGGAGTGAAAGTATAGCTGCATAGTGTGCGCGATTTAATGGAAAAATCATAACATCAAATTCGTGCATGAAAACGCATGGAAAAATATATGGTTATATACACCAAGCTCAAGAGAGATGCGGCCAAACGAGACTTCAAGAATGTTGAACATTTGAATATGTTCCCCGGCACAATTAGAATGTTTATAAAGTAACACTTTAGGCTCATGAACAATAACATGAATGATGTCATTTAAAACCTAAGTCCATTTATATGTGAAGCATTCATTCTCAAATTCTTTTCCCCCTCGGCCTCGAGAGTTCCATTGGATCAAATATCAGGGAACGCAAATGGCGTAAAAGTATTTCGGCTTATCTCCATGGGCCATGGCCATCCATGCAGGCTCGGGCCGAATAGACAATATATAGTACTTAATATATGACGCATAATCTAAACATAAATTTGTGCATAAAAAACGTGATGTTATATCTAAACTAAAAAGCACTTCGCTCTCACCTCAGGTGGAATCAAATATTTATCTCCTTGTTGTAGAGAGTAGAATCAAATATCGCATACAAAACGTTCTTTGGGTAGAGAGTGCTGTTCAACTATATCCAACTGCGTTTAACTTGAAATGAAGCCTCGGCAAGCACAAGCCCTGTTCTTATAGCTTAACTACGTCATTGCTCGGAAATACAGCCAGTTTGACGTAGATAAACTCCAAACAATAAAAGTCAAAGAGGAAACCTATACACGACCACAAGTCTAGCTGAAAATTTCATGGAAAACTGCTCATAAATTTACGAAAAAAAACCCCACAAGACCTTCAAGGATTGAATATTTTTGTAGTCAACATTCCCCGTAGCTATTATCAACAATTTTAACACATTTTTAACGCCATCTGTGTGCGTGCGTGTTTAAAAACTTTAACTTTACACGCAATGATATATAAACGACATGACGTCAAGCCTACTGGTTTTGACGTCAGCAAACGCAAGGAGAAGCAGAACTGAAAATTAATTATACCCTTTTTGCTTTAAACCTGTAATGTGACACTTGAAATATTCACTTTTTCAAAAGGAAACAGTGAAATTGGCAAGAATTAGTATCATTCTTTGTGTGGTGGTTTGTTTTATGTTTAGAAAAGTTAATAGTTTCCTGAACTTCTATCGCGTGACAATTATTGGGTTCAGCAAGTTTGTTTTCATTTTTCTGTCTAATTGAGGCAAACGCATTGTTGTCCAAACATTGTGAAACTTTACCTCATCACGTCCCGTTGTATAATTGTTTTATACTCAAACTTATGTACAAATCATTGAAGTCACGGATTCTTTTAACGAAATGGCCTAAGTACGCGTTACATGATAATTAATTTAAAACCAGTATTGTAGTGTCCGTTCAAGGTCATACGTTTTTACATAATGTCCTAATTTATAACTTGAATTACATTAAGTTAGTAATTTCATCATGGCGATGACCAGTTAAGCAAAATAGTCTTCACATATTCATAAGCTGGCTACATATCAACACATGATAAACTTGCTTCAAGTCTCTTTGACTTGCTTGAAGTCTCTCTGATAAAGTCTAAACATATAGTAAATTAGTAATTGTGCTTGCTAATTTCATTTCTCACTAATAAACATTATCTCTTAAGTTTGGTAAAAAATTGTTCAATTTCAAAATCTGTTTAATTTGCTTTAGTCATTTTTGTTTAGTTTTATTTTATTTTATTCAGAAATAATTTATTCACATTTATATTATGCTCAGATTTTTTTGTTCCATTTTGAACAGAAAATTGTTTAGGAATTGTATTGTCTAGTAAATGTATACAAGTCCTTTTTTCACCAGGGATGTATCCAGCCGGATCTGGTAGGTGGGGGGTGTTGGGGGCTCAGCAACCCGGTGTGTGACCGTTGATCAAGTTCGCATAATCATTTCAGGGGGTATTTCAGGGTTTTTGCCAGGATGTCAGATAATGGCTCAAATTGGAAGCATTGGATTTGATAATGAAATACCTACCCAACACCACCACGAAAAACACGGTTACATTTATGTTTTACTTTTGGATTTATTATTAGTTTAAGTAGAATTTGTTTTTGTTAATCTGTATTTCTCTTTGTTTGCAAAAAGACCCACCATTGTTTTTGTCCATATTGCTAACACTGAATATATAGCTTGTGTTTTTGTCACGTTATGACAAGTGCAGTCTTTGTCTGTATCTCTCTTTGTTTGCAAAAAGACCCACCATTGTTTTTGTCCATATTGCTAACACTGAATATATAGCTTGTGTTTTTGTCACGTTATGACAAGTGTTCTTTGTCGTTTGCGCGTATGTACGTAATAGGACGCAAAGGCTCATGGGAATGCTCTAAAGAGTCGAGCAAAGGCTCTTTGCAAAAGGCTCTTTGCAAAAGGCTCTTCGGTACCGCCTTTGATGTCAAGAGCTTAAGTAGATTAAAACACCAATTTTGTTTTAATCCACTTCAGGTAGTTTGGATCAAAACCTAAACAGTTTATTGAAGAATATTACCTAAACTGGACCCCCACATTTGAGATATTGAACTAGAAAGGGCACGTACGTTGGCTTCGTTCAATTTCTTTGTATTTTTATTCAATTTCGTAATTTTGTATGACAAGTTTTTGGTTTTCTGAATTACAACAATAGATCACTGACCATCCAAGTGCCAAATTTTCTTCGTTGAACAATACAGACGAACAAAATGTGTACTTTCACAATTTTTACTATGAGAAGTGCACTTGTAGCATACTAGCTTTTGAATATGTGTACTTGTCCACTATACCATAGCAAGCAATTTTGTATTTGGAGCAGATTAATCAGGGGCGATTATTAGGTCATTATTTCCCTCTGGTACTCGTAGCTGTAAGTTATTTCATATTCCATATTGTCGTACCAATACCAGACGGTTCTCTGTGTGTTACCAAGGACCTAGCTTTTTTAATTCACTGAGCTCAGATCTGCGACTGTTGCTTCAGTTTCTAGTTTTAAATTTCAACTTAAACAACATCTTTTTTCAAAATATTAGTCTCACAATTATTATATATTATATAGCTTTTTTTTTTATTATTATGTAACTAAACTATTAATTAGCCTGTTAAATATTCCAAATCCCTCATAATTTTTCTACAAATATATATACCTAACTATGAGGTGCCCAACGTTTTATAAACTCTGCCCCCCGCCCCCCCACCGTGTCTACTGCCCTGTTGTCATAGAAAACTTGCTCGCCTGTAACCGGCTTTAGGCTCTCTAATATCATGCGGTGAGGAACAATGCATGTATGCCAAATTCGGCGGATATAATCATGTTGCGCACATCGGAAGGATTACAGTGTGATACAAATATGCTGAGTCAAGTTAAATTTGGTCAGCGATGTCTCAGTGACGACTGCCAACAGCCAACTGTCATATTCAGAGAATCTAGAACGGTTTGTGCGAGTGTAGGTGTCCATGCCAAAAATAAGAAAGTTTCCGATTGATATACAGTATAAGGATGCAATTATAGATATTAGTTAGTTTATTAACTTCCCGACAAAGAGCCTTCGCTCGAAACGTCGAAGTTCTCCTTGTATTTTTCAGGTAGTTGTATCCCTATCAAATGTCGGATTACTTTCAACCCGCGTCCG